>PVJO010015328.1:0-44516 GCA_004026905.1 Hystrix cristata | reverse complement strand
ATCTTAGATTTCCAGTACCCCCCGGAATTTAGCATTCTATTACACACACGCAGGTCTCAGTATGAGAGAGCAAGATACAGATATCTGCTCTGAGAACACTGAGGCTTTGCCTGATCTGTTTCTTGGGCTTATTCTCCTCTTCTCTGCCTGCAGAATGTTAAAGTCATTTTCTCATTTGACTTTTTCCAAAGAATTGCGAATGATTTGTTTCAATTGTTTTCAGTTAATATTCTGAGTGTGGCATTTACATTAGTTTGTTTAACAACATTTAGAATTAAGATTTAAACTGAATTTGAGGGAGATATTTCATCTGTTTCTATGATTTATATTAGATGAAATAACAGAAGTCATATAAAACATTTGTTGAATTGCATATAGATAAAATTATATAGATGTACTATCTTTTTAATTGAAGTGTTCACTTCAAATTAATGTTCTGTTATAATTTTCTAATTCTAGTCAAGTAAATTTGGGCAACGAAAAATTTTCAAGATGCAGTCAGCCACTAATTTCCTGCCATTATTGAAATTAATTTGCAAGTACATATTTAATAGTGCTTTAATCCTTTAAATTTTCTTTTTTATAATTGTATACCTTTAAATTTTTTTTTTAAATTTTTTTGGTATTCCTAGGTCTGCCTCATTTCTTTTCTATTTCCTACAAATTTTCTTAGTATTTTTCAATCTCTGTTTCAAATATGCCGGGCTCTATCTTTATCTGTCTTATTTCTTGCTTCACGTAATCTCATAAGTTATGATTCTATGGTTGAAATATATTTTAATCAGTGTATAATGTTTCTATTTTTTTAAATCTTCAAACTCTTACACTACATTCAAAGCGTATTTTTGATACTCCGTATTAATTTACAGACGTTGTTAATTTATCTTTTATTCATAAAATTTAGCTACTATGTTCTTTTTTGGTCAAGAATTTATTTAGAATGGTATTTTTTAGTTTAATAAGGATAGACTATTTTAGGGAGTTTTTGAGACTATGATCCTTTCTAAGGAAATTATACGGTTATAAAAAATTATGATAGCAAACAGGATAATACAGATTGTCAGTTTTGGAAAATGAAAACATAAAGTTTACAATTCCATTTCAGTAACAAATATATTTTTAGTAGATTTCATACATAGTGTATGACATGAAAATATGTTAAAAGTTAGTTTTCATCTGAAATTCAAATTTAACTATATGTCCTTTATTGGATTGGGTAGAATTATCATAAGCATAAGATATAGGTTAATTTTTGTAACAGTATTAATAAAAATCAACATGTACATCAGTAAAGTTTTAAAGTACACAATAAATAGCATCTGTCTTGCATATTCAAGCTGTGAAGAAATTAGAAAATAGGAGAAAGAATCAAGTAAAATAGTCATACAGACTCCACAGCCCTCCTGTCTAGCCTGCAGAATCGTTTATTTAAAGAAATATTAGGGTCCTCAAATTCATTTACCCAGCTGGCTATTGTCTAATGAAATGGTTGCAGAGAGTTGAAGATAGATTTATAATTTCTTACACTCATGGTATTTGAAATGCAAAAAAATATATATGATTATTGGTTCAACAACGAGGTAATAGAACTATGTGGAGAAAAGCTGAAAGTAATTCAGGAAATCAGGAGTGTTTAAAGCAAAATATCTCCTGATAGAAACCTTAGGTGTGGCTTTTCTTACATTACAAAAGAATCAAAAATGCTCTTCCATTTATTTTTCAAACAAACCTTGTCTGTATTTTAGTTCTTCATTGGGTGTAATTCTCCTATGTAGCTAAAAGTTGTTATATTAATTTTATCAATATGTGTGTTATCAAAAATGATGTGGCTACAGAAACTACAGAAACAAACTCAATAGAAACTTTTGTTTATAATGTGCTATCACTTCATTTACACTTATTGTGAACTGTTGATATCATTCATTGTAATATAATTCTTTTCATTTTACTACAAATGAAGTCAGTTTGGATAATAGCTCTTGCTTTGTTTAACCAAGTTTACAGAAAGATTTTTATTATTTGTCAGGAAACTATAAATAAGTATTAAAATATGTTTATAGAAGTCTCCGGTGAGTTACTTCCATTACATAGTAAGGTATTCACCAAAAATTCTTGTAGAAGTTATTCATGTTTCAGACGATAAAAGCAGAAACGCAGAACCGCAAAAAAAAATTCCTGCAAATTAACCTAACTTAGGAGGTGAAAGATTTCTACAACAAAAACCATTATAACCTGAAGAAAGGAGACTAGTGAGAGCATTAGAAAATGAAAAGACATCACTTGTTCCTGGATAACCAGAAAAAATGTTGCAAAAATGGCCATAGTACCAAAAATAATATATAGACTTAATGCAATTCCAATCAAAATATTAACAACATTATTCACAGAATTAGAAAACAATGCTAAAATTTATATGGAACCAGAAATACTAAAGCAATACTGAGCAAAACAAAACAAACAAACAAAAACACAAGACAAGAAGCATTAGAATTGATGCATTACAATATCTTGATTTTTTTTTTTTTTTATGCCAGGGATTAAACTCAGGTCCTTGTGCTTGCTAGGCAAGCACTCTAATCACTGAGCTATATTCCCAGCCCCACATTACAATATCTTATTTCAAGATTTACTACAAATCACCAGTAACGAAAACAACATGCTATTGCCATAAATACAGACATTTCAACAAATGAAATAGAATTGAGAATGCAGAAATCACCCAATGCCACTTTCAGCCATCTGATTTTTGGCAAAGGGACCAAAAACATACCTTGGAGAAAAAATAGTCTCTTTAACAAATTAAGCTGGGAAAACTGGTTATCCAAGTGCAGAATCCAGAACCATAGCTCTCTCATCCTGCATTAAAAGAAACTCAAAATGGTTCAAAGACCTAGATACAAGAAATGAAACATTTAATCCTCTGGAAAATCAAATAGGCAAGGATCTGATTCTTAATTACCTGAGAAATACTACCGAGAATCAACAAATGAGACTACATTAAAAGTCTTCTGCACATTGAGGGAAAGAACAGAGTGAAAACACAAACTCTAGAATAGAAAAAAATTTTTGCTAACTACTCTTCAGACAGATAACGGATATCCAGAATGGATAAATAACTCAAAATACTAGGACCCTAGAATTAAAAGACTAAATAAGAGCAAGGTAATTCATATGAATAAACACTTCTCTAAGGGAAAACTCTAAATAGCCAGTAAGTACACTCAAAAAATTCCATCGTATTCTAGTCAGAATGGCTATCTTCACAAATTCAAAACACAAATGCAAGAGCATTATGGGGAAAAAGGAACATTCTATATTGTCTGTGGGCTCATAAACCAGCACAAACAATGTGGAAATCAGTATGGAGATGGAGTTTCCTCAAAAAACTAAACAGAAATTTCACTTGATCCAGCTATAGCACTTCTGAATATCTTTCCAAAAGAGTTAAAAGACATCATATTACAGTGATACACATATATCAAAGTTTATAACCACAAGTGGCCTATAAGTGGCCTATAAATCCATCAATAAATTTTTGAAGTGGCCTATAAGTCCACCAGTAAATAAATGGATAAAGAAAACGTGGTATATATTTTGGAAGTGACCTATAAGTGGTATTGTGTTAGAGGAACAACAGCAGACTAGTATAACAACACAACATTAAAAAGTCAATAAAGAGAAAAAGAAGTGTATAAAATTGACTCATGAAAATCTCATCACCGAAATTCAACAAGAAACAATGGTTTTGGTTTATTCTTAGATAAATTGGGTCAGATCAACTGGATTTTTTTATGGCAAAACAATAACAACAACAACAGCAAACCAACAACAAAACAAAAATGCTTGAGTGTGTATACCAAAAACACATAATACACTTTCCTCTTTTTCAACCCAAAAGTTTTAAGAAGAAAATGTAGTAACAATTCTTTGTGACATCAGACTAAGGAAAAAAAAAAATAATAGAACTTAGCATTATGCTAAAAGTAAAGACTTTGGAGTTAACGCCTTTCTCTGGTAATGGATGCTATACCTTGGATATTCATGGGCCCATGTGTTAAAGGCCTGGGCCTAGAATGCTATACTGGGTGGTGGCAGAATATTTAGAATGTAATTGGGCAGCCCGGAGTGTTCCTCTGAAGGTCGCTGTAGGGTATAATCCCCTCCTCACACTTGGCTGCTAGCTCATGCTGTAAATTTCACTTCACCACAAGCTTATTCCGTGAAGCACCTTGTCACAGCCCCACAACCTGTAGTTTCATCCATCAGGGACTAGAACTACCAAAGTTATAAAAGCCAAAATAAATCTCTTCTCTTATGAATTCATTTTTTTAAGTACCTCATCAAGGTGACAGTAAGCTGACTAATAAATGGGGCAAGAAATGAAAGATAATTTCCATCCAAGATATGTTGAATTGGAGACCAATGCTAGAGGGTGAGGCTGCACAGTGCGGTACTTCCAAAATAGTAGAAGGAAGATGAAACAATCATACAAAGTGTATTTTTATTCAGTATTTGGTCCTAATGAACAGGAGAGGGAGAAAAATTTCCTCTGAGGAAGTGACAAATCCAACTTCACAGACTTGATACCTTTTTCTTTCATACTATAAGGCAATGACATTGAGGTGACCCATTCACTCTTGATAATGCTTGCATAGTAGAGAAAAGTAAGGTTGGACTCTCAGTTCTACCTCTGTGATTATCACATCATCAGAAAGTTATAATGATTTATAATCTTTGGGATTTAGTCATTTTATTTCTAAAAATCTTCTGCTTTTATACTCTAAGTTGTTTAAGAATAGACACCATCTATTATTGGACCTAAAATTCCTTTATTACCAAGCGGAATGACTAGTAAACTAGAGCACTGAATAATTATTGAATAAAAGTAGAAATTGAAATTTGAAATGTAACTTAAAGTGATACTAGAATGAGGAAAACTTCATGGAGTTTTTTTTTTTTTTTTCTGTTTGTTGAATAAATTAGTAATTATTCCATGACTGAGGAATTTAAGAAGACAAATCATACAACATAAAAAAAAAATCCTAGAAACTGCACTTTTACGTTAATTAGCACAAGTCTACTAAAGTTCCCAGAGACACGAAAAGGAAGCAACTTTGTTAATAGTTCTGTTGAGTTCTTCAGAAATGTTACCAAATCCTCAGAAGATTTAAAGAATAAAAAGGTTTCTATATCACAGATTTAAAATAATCTCTACAAAATGAACATGAGACACAAAAATATAAATGTTTTAGAAACTGTGCTCCAAATTATCTGGCTTTTCTATTGAAAATGTTTCGTACTTTGCGCATTTATCTCTTTGATTTTTAAAGTGCAATCTCTACTTTCAGAGCCACTATACTAATCAATTTAGCTCTGATTTTTAAAAAGCAATCTATTTTCAGAACCATTGTCCTAATTAGTTGGGAGTTTTTGCTTCTAAATAATTATGAATGAGAAAATGCTGTTAACAATATTGCTTGAACTTATTAACAATATCAGGACTTCCTTAAAAATAAGGAAATGAAACGGAGTCTCCTATTTGTAGATGTTGGTGTTAAAAAGTGAAAGTGTATCACTCATCAACTGATTTGTCTTCTTCCACCAAGTGTAGCTCTCATTGCATCCTCACAACACAGTGATGTTAGTGCTTAAACAAAGACATTCTGGGCACGATGAGCTAGTAAGCAGTGAAGAGTCGTAAAAAAGAAATACAACAATGACATTTTCAGTTGTATTCTGTTTGTATATAGTGATTTCTTTTTGGTGTTTGCCAAGTTTTCCATCAAAGTGCTAAGGCAGAGAAATATCGTTTGTATCATCTATTACAAAATTACTCTTTTCATAAAAGGAGAATGCCCACTTTTCTAAGGGTGAAAGCCTGACTCTAAGAATCTGCATAAGAAAATGCCTAAGAGCTTGCATATAATATTGAAATTGCGTTTCGATACCTTCTAAAGGTCAGGCCCGATACTGAAAGCCTTTTTCATATTTACCATGAGATTCTTAAGCACAATGATATTAAATTATAAAACTCAGGAGAACAAGGGTTGAGTGTATCATGTTTACGATGGTTTTCAAGTACCTGGAGTGGTGCCTGGCACAGACATAGTCAATAAATATTTGCTGACCGAGTAAAGGAATATGTGAATAAATGAAGACAGTAAGAAACCTGACTCAAGCCTGAGATTGTTAAAAATGATATTTACTTAAATTATATATTGAAATCTAGAGAAAAAGTATCTTCTCAAACTAATAAATAGTATGATAATAAGAAACAGTGAGGGTTTAAAATTCTTATTCCTGGTCTCTCAACATTAGATAGCACATTAACATTAATGTTAAATAGATTAACATCCCATTTACTGAAATAAGAAGAGGAAACAATTTTGATCTTGTTGAAATAGGAGGAGCATTTATGTGAACAGTCACCTAGAGTAAGGACCCTGCATAAACAAGGGTCTAATAATTAATCAATTTATTTGTTTCTCCAGGAAAGAACAAGATCTCAGGGCAGCTATTTTCTTTAAGTATCAGTGGAGACCTCAAGGGGAACACATGGAAAGAAAACGTGAAAAAGCTGGAGCTCACAGAGCAACAGGGCTAAACAAATCTTACCAGTCTATTTGAGCAACCGATCTCATTGAAAAGCAGTTTCTGTTATTTACTATCATTTATAAGCCCTAAATTGTTACCACGATGTTCACTTCTTCTCCTGAGGACCATCCTGGCTGTTACAGTGAATCAGAGACCATGCTTTACAGACTGAACTCATTTTTTTCCAATCTGAAAAGAGCATTTCAGTGATGAGGCCAGTTCTAGATATCTGTGTACCTAAATTTTGGAGTAAACTATTGACCCCCCCAAATGGTACAGCATACGTGTTGCCGTGTGAGTCTTTACCCTGCTCACAAGCTGTTTAAAGCACAGCTAAAATTTTGAAAAATTCTCTATGTAATAATTTTAACTGATATACTAATACCTTGATATAATTTCCTCCTTATGTTTGAGAAATGTACATTTCAGTAGACTAAAGGAACATTTTCTGCATTGAACTACAAATTAAATTTTGCCATGTCACGTTTAGATACTTATCCTGACAAAGACATAATACACCTCACCCAAAACCCAATTGTCCTTAATTCTAATACATGTCTAATTGTGTGACAACATGTCTTTTGTGGGATCTGGAAATACTTACACAGGTGCCCCTGACCACAGCTGAACTCATGCCTTGGAATTTATTGTTGGGGGTCATCAAGCATCCAGCTCGATTTCCAAGCATATGTTGTATATAATGTGAACGACTCTTCTGTATCTAGGCAAAGACTGTGTAGAGCACATCTATAGATGAAGATCAATTTATTAACCTTATGGTAGGAAAGGTGAGAGAGAGCAATGGAAAATGGAACACGTTATCAATAAGAGATGTTAAGATAACATAATTTGTTGCATATATTAGGAGGAAGAGGTTCATACAAACGCAAATGTTTCTAGATTGAATCGCTAAGAAGAAGGAGCAATTTCAAAATTTGGATGGGGTCGTCTCTACCGACCAGGCTAGAATAATATATATTGTTATAGTTTATACACATGAAGCATCCTCCAAAGACTCATGTACTGAAGGTTTGATCCTCAGTGTAGCAATGTTTGGAGGTGAGACCCAGAGCTGTGCCTGAACCATGAGGGCCATAATGTCCTCAGTAGACAAGTCCGTGGAGGAGGCTGTCAGCTGCAGGGTCTGTGTAGAATGAAAAAGTAGGTGGGGGGCGCTCACCGGTGAAGAGTGTATGTGGTCCCCAGCCCCTTCCCCTGTCTCCTCCCTCACACTCCGCTTCCCGGCTGCTACGGCGTGAGCACCTTTCCTTCCCCTTTCCAGCCCTTCCGTCATGATGTTTTCACGCTGGAGCCTGCCATTCATGGACTGAAATATGTGAAACTCAGTCAAAATAAATTGCTCCACCTTTCAATTTCCTCAGGCATTTGGTCACAGCAAGAGAACAATGACTAACAAAGTCACATTGTGTGCTTACAAAACATACTTGCTTTTATCTCTCTTTAGATATCCTTTTTGAATGATCTTTTGGTCTTCTAGTTTCACCAAGGATAACATTTGTCTGAAATCGATGTTGGGAAAAAAAAGTGTGTTCAACAAGAAAACACTATGAATTACTTAGGGAAGCTGGCCACCGGATGGTATAGCTGTTTTTTAAATTCTCTTTTGCACGCCAATAACATGGGATGAAATAAATAGATGAATAATTTTTTAAAGGGGGCTCATTTTGAGACCAAGTTTTTGCTGCCTATTTGTAGACTGTTTGAAAATGTTAATCAATCATTCTCAATTACAGATGACCATCTTGATAATCTTTGATTTGTTCCCGTTACATCCTGCTCTTATATTTCACCATCCATCCTGAGTACTCCATTCAGTTTCTCTAGACTGCTTTCTGATGGCCCCGAGTACGATTGCTGACACCAGCGAGGATCATGAAGAGGAGACATTCTGCGTAGATTTGGGGCCTGCATTACTGCAGTCTGAGAGCTGCAGGGATCATTCACATGCGGCAGTGATGGTTGATACGACTGCTCAGTCTGTACAGGGCATTCTAAATGCTGAGGTTTTGTCTGTAATTAATTTCGATGAGGGGTAAAGGATCAGAAAAGACCAGAATATGTTTTGATTTTCTTGCTTAATTATAATGCTAGCAATCATAATCTCAGCAATTGTAGAGAACCCTTGCTTTTAATAAATCCATTTCAGTTGTGTAACAAGAGGACGTGTCTCAGAGAACGCAACTGTTAACTTGCAGCAAGCTGTGACCCCAGAGGCCTTTACTGCAGATCTTAGGGAGGCTCGTGTCTCCTGCAGTTGCTGTAAATCAAACTTGCAACCTAAAGCAATGATATCAGTGGTTCCAAGTACAGCCTCTGTCTAGCCTTGACAGATTTCATATGTCAAAGAGCAGGAAAGACGGGGCAGAAAAGACCTAAGAAAGGGTGTATTTCTATTGATGAACCTGAGGATTTTGAATGCTCAGATTTTCTGAATCCTCCAAAGTGAGAAAAATAGTTTTCTCTTACTTTCCTAAAAAGAAGCATCAATTCTTTCCTGGAGGCTGTGAAAAGAACTCATGCAGAGGAACGTTTTTGTTTTTTGAGGCTCTTCCTTGCTGGTTTCAAGATGCCCACTGAAATCTTCGTTTCTCTATGTTAAAAATAAAGGCCAGATATTATCAAAATTTAGAAGAATAGCTTCTTCTCTGGGAGACGATACCCCACATGTTGCAAGAAGTGTATTAACTAGGTAATGTGGAGGGCCCATGGTGTTAGTCATCTCTGTGTTGTTGTGAACAGTACCTGAGAAAAGTAACTTAAAGGAAGAAAGATTTATTCTCGGTCATGGTTTCAGAAGCTTCAGTCCATGGTTGGCTCTTCCACTGTTTGTAGGTTTATGGCGAGACAGAAAGGTCATGGCAGAGGCCGTAGGGAACAGGCTGTCATCTCAGAGTAGCCAAGAAGAAGAGTGAGAGGGGGAGAGCAGAGATGTGGGGGCTGGGTCCAGATACACTGCCCAAGATTCGCTCCCATCAAGAAGGCTTCACCTTGAATTTCTATCATCTCCAAGTAATGCCGTCAAATTATGATCTCATCAATGAGTCAAGCCATTGATGGAGTTATAGCCCTAATGATCCCGTCACTTTCCCCAAAGTCCATTGTCTGGCAAACAAGGCTTTTCCACATGAGCTGTGGGGGACATTTCAAACTACAATAGCCACCTGTGAAAGTCAGTTAATTAGCGAGTATTAGTACCTCTCTACAGATAGGAGAGAAGGTGGGTGTGGGTAATGACATTGCTGAGATATTATGAGGCTAGGGAAGATATAAAGATTGATAATAAAATATCTTTGGTTGCAAGGACACTTAACAATGTCTTCAAATACAATTTTTTTTCAAGGATATCTATAGATAATGCTGATATTTTCCTGGAATAGTTTCTTTAAGTCTGGTGTAATGATTATGGTAAATATTTCAGAGATACACAATTTTCTTGGAATAACATTCAGGTAAGATCTCTGAAACTCAAGCAGGTGTGGATATTAAAACAGAATTATTTTGCTTATTCTGAAAATTCGTTGTATGAATTTATTTTCTGTAATGAAGAAATGGATGATGAACTCAAGGGATATCATGTGCTTTATGAAAAAAAAAAAAAGAAACATACTAGTAATAAGTGGTTGGTATTTTTCCTAAGAACTGAATTATATCACCACACAATACATACACTGAAGCTCGAATCTCTAATGTGACTATCTAGAGACAGGGTTTTGGGGAGATATTTAAAGTTAAACAAGGTGTTAGAATGAAGCAATAATCCAATGGGACCAGAGTCCTTACAAGAAAAGGTGACTCTTTCTCTCCCTCTGTCTCTCCTTTTCTCTCTCTCTCTCTCTCTCAGTCTCTGCACGTGCACAGAAAAAGTCATGTAATTTCAGAAAGACAAGGCAGCCTTTTAAATTCTGGGAAGGAGGACCTCTAGAAGCCAACCCTAATCCAGAATGTATAGCTTCCAGAACTGTGAAAAGAATGTATCTCTGTTGTTTAAGCAACCCAGTCAGTGGTGTGTAATGACAGCCTACACTGACTATTGCACCCATAGAGTTAATTGTATAAAAGGAAGACATGGAACTGGCCACCTTGGAATTCATAACAGAAGTCTGGCAGTGTTACTCATGAACAAGAAAGAAGCTCTGAATAAACATTATGGTGCCTTGCCAAGAGGATGGATAGTATTTAGATGACTAAGTATAGTATAAGTCCAAGTGACAAATACTAATAAAAGTTTTATTAATCAAATACCTTTAAATATGTGATGCACATGAAGCTATTGTTAACTTCTGTAGCAAAAAGTGACAACCCTTTAACTAGTTCCAGCTCTAAGTCAATTAATAGAATAAGAGACTAAACAAAGTGGGAAGGGAGGAAGGGACAGGCCAGTTCCCATTGAAGGAGACTCGATCACCTTTACCATTAAGGATAAATAGAAGGAGTGATTTAAATGCATGGTTTGTACTTATATATTAAAAATGAATATTATAGTGAAAAGCCTGTTGTCTTCACTCTCCCTCAAAATATTTCCGCTCACATCAAACCAGCTGTCCGATTCTTGCCACTTTCTGAAGTATTTCCAGAAGTCCTCTTCTGTGTTTTTAATCGGGGTGATCAAAGCCATGGTGAGTGCTCCTCATTTATAATTTCAATTTCAGGAGGTAACAGTGTATTACTTCTCAGGAGCTGCTCTCAAAGACAACTCTTATCCAGGACTCTTATTATAGTTTAGAGGAAAGGAAAGACAAATTTCACTCTTGAAGTGATCTGCAGGGAGCAGGTGATGATAATGGCAAACTCCACAAGTGAGGAGAAATTATGGGTGAGAAAAAAGAGAAATACTGGAGATAATCTTTCCATATATTATTTTTTCATGCATTATTTTATTTTATCTTATATTTTCATGTATTATTCCTAACTTTGCAGGATTTTGAGGAGCTAATGTATGCAGGATTAAGGGGATTGCAGGATACACCATTCACTGTGGTTTTGAGAAAGTATGTAAGTATAAATCATACATATGGGCATATGTAGTGCCCATTCCAGGAACACGTATATAGTTAAAATACTACAACCTCTACGCTCTCAAGTTAAAGTGTCAAATTAAACAAGATGTCCATGTTGATTTAATGTATACATCAGGCTTCTCACAGTTTTGTGGTGACTCTGTGTACAACTAGATCTCAATTCTTACTGACCCTTGTATTTGAAATCACTTATTCACTGCCAAGTGGAATCATCTATTCAAAAGAATGACGTTTAGAAATAGGAAATAGGAGAACATCTTTTATTCACTGTGTAGGATAAGTGGCGGAACACAGTGGACAGTATTTGGCTATAAAAGCCATCTCTGGCAAAACTCTTAGTGACTGGGAAATCTTTCAAAATGTAAAGTTTTATAGAATGTGCAATGTTTGGTAATTGCTAAAAATTCATTGTCATTGGTTTAATCACTTTATAGCTACATGTAGAAGATTTATGCTTGAATCAATTAGGATTTTCTGAGAAAATTGAGAAAGGGAAAACAAAAACCAGAAATAATAGACTTTGTTTCTTTAGATCTTTGAAACAACATTAATTTCAATGTTTTCCTCGTGTCAAATATTTGCCATTTCTAAAGCATGTTATAAATTTAGAGACTAGTATACTTATCATTCTCAATCAGTTAAATAATTGAGATATTTTAAGAATATACAGACAAGTAGGCCAGCTAATGTTAAAAATGTGTACAAATCCACTGGGTTGAACTTTATTAGTTGGTCTCCACACTAAATTTATGCACATTTGTTTGGTTTTCCTAACATTGTAGAAAACCCAATATATTTTGCCAAATCTATCTATCTATGGGAAAAGAGATGTGATAAGAATTTTTTAAAAGACAAATATGAATGACACCTTACAATAATCATGAAATAACTGTTCATTAAGGTATATGTCATTGGTAGACATTAGAGCTTATAATGAAAAATAATAAATACATACATGAAAAGTACGTTGATGAGTGTGGTGCTTCTTTCTAATTTGCTCCTTCCTGCTGAAGGAGTCAATGATCCTGTTGAAATAATAGACATCACACCTCACTAACGCTATAATTTGAACCTCCCTAATCTTCATCCACTGCACCTGGTTCATTGTCTCAATTTACTTAACCAATTTCCACAAGCTCGAGTTACAGCCTTAAATGGCTGCTGGCCAAAAATAAACAAAGAGAAGAATGAGGTAGTCGCTACATCCAACCTCCCCAACACAACGATGGATTAAAAAAATAGTCATTATAGCTTACAAAAATGTGGTATTCTATTTTCAATATTTATCTTTTAACAGTTTTAAACTTTCTATTTCAAGATAATTCTTTTTAAAGGATTATTTTTCGATCTATGAATTTTAGCATAGAGTGTCTGGTTTTAATTGATATCATAAATTCTGCATTTTAGATCTTTTTGGTTGATTAGACCAAGTTTTGCTACAACAAGCATTCTTTTCTCTCTCTCTCTCTCTCTTTTTTTTTTTTTTTTTTGTGCTGGTGATTGAACTCAGGGTCTTGTGCTTGCAAGACGAGGACTCTAACCACTGAGTTAAATCCCCCACCCTACAGTAAGCATTCTTGCTGGATTATTTTGTTACATGCTATGAAAAAGATATATACGTACATATATACATATATATACATATATATGTTAGAAAAGAGAAATGCATCTGTATAAATTTATGTAAGAAGTATTAGGTATTATGGTACATATGAAACTTGATTATAAATGTGTAAATATTTTGTCATTATTAATACTAACAGCTTTCCAAACCGTGTGGTACTCACAGAGAGAAAATGCATGTATTTGTTGTAACACAGGTTTTTACTAACTATCCTTTGAACAATTCATCTTTTACTCTTTTCTGTAAGTTTTCCTTCTGGTCCCAATTTAAGAGAATCAAAAAATATGCTATGGTTTTAGGGAGAAAATTTTAGGGATAAATGCAATTTGATAAATTTAAGAAAACAATCAGAAACAAGCCATGTCTTCATGTAAACTGTTTTTTTTTTTTTGGTTTTTAATATTTCTCATCCAACTATACTGAGGGTATCAATAAAATTCAAATTCCAAAAAAACAGTGAGTTTTCAGAACTAGGGTAGTGGAATTGCTGTGTGCATTGTTTGTGACGGTTGATTCCTGGTCATGAGCTACTCCAGCTCTGCCTTATTATAAGCACCTGCTGTGCAGTGTGGACGAGGCCTGGCAAGCACTTCCTGTTTCTTTAAGGCAGGCAGAAACTAGTTCTGAGACTCAATATTACAACTAAAAGCTGGATGTTCTCTTTCTAGGGTGTGCCCTTAGACCTACCATTTAGCTCCCTAAGTATTTTCAAAATAACTTTAAATCAAATCATTTAATTTATATGAACTTTAGCTTTGTCGTGTTTAATATGGGCATAAATGTATAATCTGTCTTACTGCATCAAGAAAATGAAATCATACTCATTCAGCAACTTTGCTAGAGTGTTCCACCCAGTCAAGATGAGCTCCATTTCTTAGTGGAAGCAGGTTTATTAGGTTCATTCTCATTGGTGAATCTCTCCTTTGCTGTCAGCTACTCTGGGCACTAAGCCCAGTTCTGTGGCTTTATGACGCACATGGCTATGTGGAGCATTGTGAGCATGGCATCTAAAGACATCTAATAAAGCAGTGGCAAATTAGCCTCTCAAAAAAGCTTGGGAATATATGCATAGCCATGTTTATACTCATAGCAGAACCACGCATAGCAACTAAGCTGTGATGCCTGCCTAGATTCCTATAAACAGATAAATGGATAAAGAAAATGTGTTACATAGATAGATAGATTTGGAATATTACTCAGTCATAAAGAAAAATAAAATCATGTTCTTTAGAAGAGATTGGATGACACTAGAGAAAATCAGGCTAAGTGAAACTATGCAGACCCAGAAAATCAAATATCACATGATCTGTCTTACATGATAATACCAAAAATACATAAAATGTTAAATGAATAACTGATATAAAGTAGAGAGGATAGAAATATATTTCTGAAGACGGGGAAGGGGACAAATGAGAGCAGGAGAAAGAAAGGAGAGGCCTAACTGGAAAGAAGTTGAATAAGATATGCTACACACATATACCAACTCTTCAAAATAAACTGCATGATCATGTAATATTAACATGCACTAATATAACATACTAATAAAAATTTAGGAAATTGGATCACTAGAAGTCAGTCTCAATGATTCAGTTACTTTCTCCTTAGGAAGCATGTTGGTGATACCCACATTCCCAAGTTCTGACTGCAGTGAAATCAGATTGTGTATTTACTTATGGAATATTATAAAGACTGATCAAATTAAAGTCATTTAATTTTATTGATGATAAATATTGTAACTATAAAACGTAAAGTAAATTTATCATTTGCCATGTTTCTGACTGTATATTTGAGAAGAAAAATGGAATGCTGCATTTTCTATTATTTTTTGTTTAATGTACTGATTCCATTGTTCAAAGAGAAGCTAGTTTAGAAGTCCAATATAAAAAAGAAGAAGAAAGAAACCAGAACAGCAGCTCTATGGGAGTGCTGCAGAATGAAAGATCCCTCCCTGAACCCAGTCTCCCTCATCAAAGTGTCCTTGAAGGGTCTGGTGGAAAACAATTGGAAAACCAATGCTCTGAACCAATCTTCTCATTTCACACAGGGATTCTGCAAAGGGAATTAACTTTATCAAAGTTACAGAGGGAGGTGAAGACAGAGCAGGAATGAGATCCAAGGTCTGAGCCCCTCTGACTTACACTGCTGGAAAAGTGCAAGGTGTGAGCATGAAGCTGGGCCTGGTGGTGACATGATGATGTATGATTGGAACCACAAGTCCTCAGACCCAGGGACGGTGGCCTTTATTTTGCTGTTGTAAGTGCGATAGACACTTAATCCACAGTATGCTGCTCTACTCATTTCTTTTGTGGTTGAAATTTACTGACTGGTGGTGATTTGGTTTTTATTTTGTGAAATAAAATTTTACTTCCTATTTTGGATTATCACTAGAATATGCTGCAAAGCTAACTGAAAACAAAAGTTTCAGTGGTTGCCATTCTAAGTGACCACAGAGCCAAAATAATGAAATACACTTTTCTAACTCTTTCTTACTCTCTGTGAACATGATTTAAAATATGTTCTCTTTTGAAAGATCCAGTAAAACCATTTCACAATGCTTTCAGTAACAATATGTTGACTTTGAAGACATTCTTTGGCATCATAACCAAATGAGAAAGCATTTTCTCAATTGTTCAAGGCAAATGGCCAGACTACTCTGTTAGCAGGCTTTGATATTTGTTTTTAAATTGTGTTTTTCTCAAAAAACATTTCAAAAAGTAATGACATCATAATTATCAACTTGTTAGCTGAACGACAGTAAGAATCATCTAAATGTTAATGAGTATTTTTATTTTGGCCCGCAAAAAAATAAAATGTGATGGTGTAACTGTTGAAAGTTTTGGATAATAACAATCTGAAGTAAATGTGTCGACGTGGAAGGTGTCACATGTGGGACTGAGGTGTAATTGTTTGATACTGGTGGATAAAGAAAGGTGAGGAATTTGAGAAAGACTTCAAGTTTGGGGGTAAAAAATATATTTTGATTAATTCTTTTGGAGTTTTGGTGGCTATTTCCTGGAGTTCCTTAAATAAACAGCAAAGTTATTTGCTGATGTTATTTTCCTGAGCAAAAATCTCCTGGAATAATAAAGTCACGAGTATAGATAGACTAGAATGGCGAAATCACATTAAGTAAGACAGTGTACCCTACAGACATGGACACTTCCGTTTTCAGAGGATTGACATGCAAGGGAGATAGAGGGAAAAGAATAAAATAAAAGAATGCATACATTTGCAAGCTTAAGAGGTGTAAGAATTATTATTTTTAACACAGTCAAGTTGTGGTTCTTTTTAGAACTTTCTCCGGTTTTGTTCAAATGTTCTACTGAACTGTTTGGAAATCTGTGTTTTGGAGCCTCGATGTTACTACTTCGATGGCATTCTCTCTGTCTCAATCGTTAATGACATTTTCACGGACAATTTACATCATGTTCCTTGCAGTACCCCGGGGTGCCTTTGCCTGCAGTTGAAGGTACCAGAAAAAGAGTCCACTGAGAAATACGTCCTTAATCTCAGTAGCTGCTCCATTGCCTGTACACATTCCGTATCTAATCTTTTGTCCCTTCAATTTGTTCTTCCACTTATTCATCACATAATATGTAGTTCTGAGTATGGACAAACTGCATAGTCAGACATTGAATGGGGGCCAAGATGAGACCGTACAGAACAGTCCAGAAGCCACATATTGGGACCACCAGCATGGACAGACAAGTGTAACAGTTCTTAGTGTAATGTCAGTGAGTGATCTGGAAGAAGACACAGAAAGGAGACCAAAAGAGCAGAGCGTAAAGCTGACCTAGTGTGAGCAGAAATAGTTTAGGAAAGATTTCCTGAAGAACTGATGTTTAAACTTAGAACTGTCTAAATGTGGTTTAGACAGGTAAGATGGTCATGGGAATCAAAAGGTGGAGAGAATGTTAGACATAGAAAAAACATTCATTTAGTCATATTTAACATATTTATTTACACTACATTGTGTCCCAAGCACTGTAAAATACGGTTGTTAAGAAAGGCACGCCAGCCGTCACAAAATGAGAGAGAATCACACCAGGTTTGCAGTTCCAAGACAGAAAGAAACAGTCTTGGATCTGGAAAAGTGTGTTTTGCATTAAAAAAAAAAAAAGTTGCAAATGAGGCTGCAAAGATGGACGAGTTTAGACTTCCCAGGGCCTTTTCCGTGCTTTGGCAAGGAATTGAGACTTTTCTTAAACATAACAAAAAGGCAAATAATTATACGTGCTGTGTTAATTACATTTCTGCCAGAAGCACATGCAGGGCAAAAGCTCCCTGACATTGATTAGGAGACTAATTTTGGGAGATGACCCCAAAAGCACAGGCAATGAACAAAACTTGACAAATGGGATTATATCAAACTACACTATTTGGCATAGCCAAGGAAACAATCAACAGAGAGAAGACAAAAACTATGCATGGAAAGAACATATTTGACAAACCTATATCTGATAAGGATTAATGAACAAATATATAAGGAAATCAACTCAAGAGCAAGAAAACAAATAGTATGATTAAAAATGAAAAAAAGGCCTACATAGATGGTTCTCAAAAACATGAAACTGGCCAGCAAGTCTATGGAAAAAAAAATGTCCAGTATCAATAATCTCAGGGAGATGCAAATTATAAACACAATGAGATAACACCCCATATTTATTAGAAAAGATAAAATCAAAAGGAAAAAAGATAAGTGTTTTTAAGAATGTAAAGAACAGAGAAATTTTTAACTTTGTCTTACCAATGTAAATGGATGCAGCCACTGTGGAAAACTCTGTGGAGTTTCCTCAAAAATTTAAAAATAGAATTTCTGTGTTACTCAGCAATTCACTACTAGGTTTACATCTAAAGAATATGAGATAAATATGTGGAGAAGATGCCTGCACGTCCATGTTCAATGTAGCTTTAGTCACAATAGCCATGCTAGGGAATCAACATCTAGAACATCGGTGAACAAAGAGGTAAAGAAAATGTAGTTTATAATGGAATATTATTCAGCTTTAAAAACAAATAAATCTTGTTCTTGGTAACAACATGTTACATAGGCAGAGGATGTTTTGTTAAGTGCAATACATGAGGGACAGAAAGACAGATAATGCAGAGTTACCTTTATATGTGGGATCTAAAAAGCTGCACTTACAGGTACAGAGTAAAATGGTGTTTAACAGTGGTGAGAATTTAGTCACGTGTGAGTTCAGGCGATCTATTGTACACAGTGGTGATTATAGCTAAATATACTTGAATTAAAAAATATATTATTGAGGTGTGGAAATTTTTCAAAATAGTGTCGATGGTTACACAAGTTTATGAATGAAATTAATGCTACTGAACTCTGCCTTTTAATCTGATTAAAGATGTGTATTTTGTATTATATATTTTGATACAAAAGTATAATTTTATAAAAGATTATTCTAGGAATAAAGCAGCCTACTCAAATAGATTCAGCAACCAAATCGAACAACACTCCCTGTGTCCAAAATTTGAGTAACTAAATAAAAGTTACATTGTATTATAATCAATATGAAAACAATATTACATGACTCCCTAATGATATAAATAGTAGAATAAAAAGTAAATGAGGAAAAGACCAATTTTCTTACAGAATACTTTAAAACACACACACACACACACACATATATATGTACATGTCGATATTCCCACCAAGAAGTAGAACACTTCATTCCATTGCAACCCAAACAATCCCTGAGCATATGCTACATTTAGTACCTGACTTTTAAAATAAAGAATGAGAGAAAGGAAATCTAGTGTACTCATTGTGGAAATATGTGACAGACACTAGCATAAAGAACATAATTGTGGTGAACATCATCCGTGATATCACGTTGATCTCATGTATCTTCTGACAGGAAGTGACAGAAAAGACAAATCAAAAATATTACTCTAACAAGCAACAAGTGGGCAAAGTCTGAGAGGTATTCTACAAGATTCTTCTTGATATTACAGAATATTCTCAAGTATCTCAAGGCCATTAAAAATAAAAACATGAAAAATTGTCATGGACCGGAGGGGTGTGGGGATACATGATAACAGATAAGATTCTACCAAGGAATGCTATAGAGAACATGCTTGAAAAAGTAGTGAAATCAAATAATATCTGGAGTATAGTTGATGGCAATGTATCCATGTTAGTTTTTCAGTTTTCAAATATAAATGGTAATAATGGGAGATTATTGTGAGAGTTACGCAGAAATAATACACTATCTTTGCAACTTTGCAGTAAATCTAAAGTTACTTTTAAAAAACCTTAAATATTAAAAAAATATAATACATCTTCACACCTGTCAAGGCCTGCAGGATAGTACACTTAAGCCAAGGCCACATCTTCCCTTAGCGACTAGAGTGTTTACAATGAGGTCCTCAAACTCTGCAAGTTAATTTTATTTTAACGGATAGCAGTTTTGAAAATGTTAGTTCCTCCAGTGGACCAGGAAACACTTCAAAAACAATCCACGATTCGTGTTAAGTTGTTTTTTTTTTTAATCTATTTGGAATAACTGCCACAAAAATAATAATTTTCAAAAAGTAAATGAAATATGCTGTCAGAGAACCACTAAAGCACAGAGGATTGTATTTGAAAAATAGATATTAAACATTACTTTTTTATACACCTCCACAGATGTCGGCAATAAATATTACTAAAGATTACAAAGAATTACTTTTACATGTGAAAAATATTCAAAATCATTTATTCCGTAGCAACTTTTAAGACCCAGTATTTCGGGAATGTTCCTTGCAATAGGACCAGAACTGCACAGCGTGACTGTGTGCAGCTACCTTCTGACTTGTTCTAAGACAGTTCCTTGTCACCGAGACCTACATGCCACTACTCACTTTGTGCAGTAATAAGCTGAATTCTTGTGCCATTCCTCAGAAAATTTCTTTCCAGAAATCACTCCTGATTGGTCAAAATAGGAAAATATCACGTACTGTCAAGGTTTTGAATTCTTTCATGAAGCTCTTCCTGAGCAGAAGGTATTCGAAGTCTCTCCTGCTTGGGAGTTCTGCATTATTTCCTGCTCATTAAAACCAAGCTTAGGTTGACGCAGAGACCCTACAGGGACAGAAGGAGGGCAGCTCCTTAGCCTGTTACTCCTGAGAGGCATGATTTGTGATTTCTTCCGAGAGAGTCAGGGACTTAAAAGTCAGTTCTGCTGAAAAATAATAATTGTTCACTACGCATGTCCAATACACAACCGAAAGCAGAACAAGGTTTGACCTTCATTTTATAAATTTTGTTACCTTTAAACTTTGGGTCAAATCCCTTCTCAGCTCTGTGTACAGGTACATTAATCATTTTTGGAGAATTAGTATGAAAGTTGGGAAAATGAGTTTGATTAACCTTAAATTTACATAATCTCATCTCCCTTAATGACTAAGAACACCAAGATCATAGGAGCATTCAAGTACACCCCGAAGTCCTCCACCATTGTCCTAATCCTGTGATTACCTGGATTCCAAAGAAAACAGAGTCCCACAGGACTGAAATCACCACAGAGATGATTATTTCATGGGAAAAGAACCACCTTTCTGGCCATAAGGATTCCTCTGACGGGAGTCAAACTGCTCCTTCGGTCCCGTGGATTCAACCTGATGTACAAAGCCAGGACTGAGCTAATGACTGACCAAATGTTGACACCCCCTCGACCAGCCTATATCTGTGATAGAGCCAGTGTGGTCCCCTTCATCAAAGCGTGCCTCATCCAGCTACTCAGGATGGAGTCTTTTTCGTCCCTTCTTCCTTTCTTTACAGTTAAAGGGTTTTTTTGTTTGTTTGTTTGTTTGTTTGTAATTTCATGCTTTAGCATTAGTTTCCCACAACATGCAGCAGCAATCACATTAAATTTATATTATTTGTAATTTCCCTACGTATTCCCAGAGCAACAATCTTTCCGAACTTTAAAAACTGTGGGCTCTGGCCTTTGCACTTAATTTAGTCTATCCATTTAGTTCCTATGTAATTCTTTTAATGATTCTGATGCAAGGTTATTATTTCATATTAACTCAATCATTTATAAACATGTTGAATAGCACATTTGTATCTCAGACGATCTCTGCCTGGGAAGCTAATTTTACAAACCATACAAGTATCTTGGCCTCTAATGTTCTCTATCTAACACGAACTGAACAATTTCTGTGTCTAATTCTTTGTTAAAATTTTCCTAGGGTGAGGGGGAAACATTCCTCTCCAAAGAAGCTTTTGGCTAATGAGTTTTCTCTACCAATTACCTACTCACTATTCACAACTACAAAAAAATGTTGTGCCATATTACACCATTGACAACCACAAAAATTAGTCGTGCCACTTGCACCATATTTTACTCATTTTACACTTTCTGTCCAGTACAATATTTATCATTAAGTAAAATCACGATTGCTTTATTTGATTTCTAGCTAAGACAATATATATTATAAAAACAGAAACCCAACTAAATGAAAAAATTTTAAATTATAAGGAAAGTGTTTTTCTAATGCTATTATGCTTACATTGATCTTGTCATTATTTTTCTGCTATGAATTCTAAGACACCTTCATTAGACTTTTCTCAAAATGCACTTAGGTGATCTTAATGTTTCATTTTCTCATCTGTATGATTTCTCTACGTTTTCAAGTCTTTATATTAATTAGGGTTCTTCAGAGAAACAGAAGCAATAGGAAAGAACATTCTAACTTGTCATATATTCATGTATGGAGATTTATTATATGAATAGACTTGGGCAGGGAGAGAGCCCATGAAGTCATACAACCAGCCATCTGCAGTGTGGAAAGCCAGCAATGTAATTGAGTTCAGATTCAAACGCTTACAACAAGGAGTGCAGTGCAGGGGAGGAGACGATGAATTTCATAGGTCAAAGAGGTGAGCAAATGGCTCCCTTTTCTGCCTATTTGCTCTCTAGAGGCCCTCAAAGAATTTGATGATTCCAAATCAAAGGATTTAATGGTTGATACTCACAAGTGAAAGTAATATTCTTCGCTTTTACTGATGTAAAGGCTAATCTTTTCCAGAACACACTCAAAGACACACCCAGGAATAATATTTTACTGGTTTTTGGTATATCCATTATCCCAGGCTGCTTTTAGACAGATTTATACTGAGAATCAAGGGCAAAAGCCAGAAGAAAAAATTGAAATTTGTTTAACTTCCGGCTTAGTAGTCATGTGCATGGTTGGGCCTAAAAATGTGCAGTTGCTAAGGATATTAACACCATTAAAAAGGAGCCATTTAATTTTACATGGACTAGAAAAATGATGACTTGAGAACATTTCAGGAATCAACAAAACCCCACTCATAACTGGCCCAAAGTTGAAAAAGGGTAGATTTTTCGTTTAAGAAGAAATCCCCTGAGAACCATGCATGAGGAGACTGCCTGGGCAATTATTTGCCTAGTATTCATTTCAATCATGTCAGCCATCTAGGACCTCAGAACTTGCCCAGCTTTAGATCAATATGGGCCAAGCTAGGGCTTGACCTGGTGGTAGACATCGGCGTGGTCCAAGTAGTGCTAATTTTGTAAGCATCTGGACTTCAAAATGTCTAGGAGGCCAGACAAATGTGCTGCTGAGAAGACAATGAACGCAGCTATGACAGTGAAGCCAAAGTGCAGTGGAGACCCCAAAGGAGTAGAGAGGTCAAGAGGTGAAATATTTTCTGAGGAAACTAACAGTTTACAGAGCCAGCCCTAGAGAAAGACCAATGTGCTGTAAGCATCAAAATCATAATGGGAAGTGCCCCCATCTTTTGCAAACTCAAAGCTCATCAAAATCTACCTTTATTGCTGGACATGAACATACAAAACTTAGTATTTGCTTGCTGGTTTTCAGTCATGCTTTGGCCTAATTGCTTTCTAGTCCACTATTCTTCCCTTTTGGAATGAGAAAGTTTACCCTTTGCCATTACACACTGGAAGCGTTTTACTTGCATTATTTTTGTATTTTTTACACAGGCTCATAGCCGAGAGTTTGCCTTGAGTCTCAAAGGAGGCTTGGGTCTTGGACTTTTCAGCAATAATGGAACTGTTAGACTTTGGTGACTCTTACAGATGGAGCAAATATATTTTTCATAATGAAATGGACAGGAACCTTCTGGAGGCTAAGGGCAAAATATTATGGTTTAGATCTAAAATACCCCCATGAGTCTCATGTATTCAGAGATGGAACTCTTAGATGGTGGGAATTCGATCACTGAGGTCATTAGTGGCATGGTTGTGAAATGTACATTTTGTCCCCAGTTCCTCCTTTCTGTCTATGCTTCCTGGCTGCCATAAATTGAGAAGTTTTCCACTACATTGCCCTTCCACCATATAGTTTCTGTTTTGGAGTTATTCATCCATGAACTGTAACCCCCAAACCGTGAGCCACATTAAACCTCGTCTCCTTTAATTGTGCATGGTGGGTTATTTTCCAGTGATGACAAACTTGGCTAATACCACGGGTAAAAGTATTTATTTTATTATCCATTTTGTCTCTGCTAATGTATAAACTATGAGTTTGAATGTATGCTTCTTTATGATTTTTTAACTTGTCTTCCTAAAATTTATTACAGAAATAATTGCTATCTATCCTTGGAGCATATTAACAATATACACTGAAATGTTTTTCTCTCAAACATGTACTAAATACTGTAATCAATTAGTTACAACCAGATATATTAGCATAACTGGCCTCTAATAAATCTTACTATGATTTCAGGGTTTTTGTAGATAACATTCTTAAAGGCTGGTTGAAACAATAATAGGCATGACAACAACAAAATAAAATGATACTTTAGTAAAAGATATGAGAAATCCAGGAATAACCACAAATACAAATCAATATATTTTCCTGTAGAGTTAAATTTTATAGAAACATTTTTCTGCCTTTGGTCCCCATAGAAAGGAACTGAAATGAAGGGTTAGAGAAACAGAGAAACAAAGAACCTTAACCATAATTTAATAAAACCATTTGTAGAAATGTTATCAATATTTGTCTAATGCTGTCCATTGAATGGATATTATTAAAAAGGGATTCCTGTCACAAAGTTAGAATCTTTAAATAATTTTGTATCTTTATAAATATATACACAGACATCAGAACTATAGATTTTATGGTCTCACTCCACTGTTCTCAAAATATTAAAGTTTTACATTTCAACATCAGATAATTTATATATTTCATTATCATCAAAATAATAAGGTTTTAAATTAGTTTATGGCCCAGTGAAGCCTGTGTTAAACTCTACTTAAAAATTAGTTAAAAAGATATCACTAAGAGATATATTCTCCTGTTAGGATTTTGAACTCAATATTCCATTTCATTATAAATTTTAATAAATGAATCCATTTCACTGTTATATCTCTGTCCAGGAATGTGAAATTATCTTATCATTTTACCTAGATAAAAATCCCCTTGCTATTTGAAATTAGTATAAAACTAAATCAAATTTATTTTTGCTACTTTTGTCATCTATTCTGTGATACCAGATACTGAATCTTACCTTATTGCAATCTGAAATATGCTTAATATTCAAATCTTTATTTTTGGATTCTTAAAACTGATGAAACTATATCAGTTTTTTTTTCTTTTCATGGAAACAATTATATTTTACTCTTAGCAAAAACATATAAAGAAAAAGAATGTATAGATAAGCAAGATTTCATCAACATATTTTGTAATAGAAGAATCTGACTAATCAAACATTGCTTCTACCAAACAAATTTTCATTCAGAAAATTTAGATCCTCACCTACATATTTTCCTCCCCACTGAGTTTTGTCTTGTCTTCTTTCTTTCACAGGCAGGTTTTTTTCAATGTGATTTTACTACTCTAATTTATGAACCTAAAGTATTTCAAATTAAAGAATTTTTCAATTAATGCATTCCAATGAAGTGGGCAGCTTCTTGGAATATTTTAAAATGGTATTTTTAATGCTTATAATGAAAAAAGCACGACATCTGAGATCTAGTTTCAAAAAGTTGCAAACGTGGCTTTATAATCAGAATATCTTAGAACATTAGAAAGTGGAGGAAAAAGTTTATGTCAGTGTTCTGGCATTTGTCAGTACAGAATGGAAGACTTTTGTGTAAATTGTATGATCTAATGTTTACAGTGGTTTGTTTTTGCAGTTAAGAACATCTTCATGTAAAATTCTGGCAATTTTTTATGTGATTCTGAGCATTAAATTTATTAGAATATAACTTAGGGACTTAAACCAAGAAAATGGTATTTTTGTTCAGTATATTTTGTTTGCTTTTAATTGGACAGAATTAAATTTTTGTTATTATGAAGGACTTGTGTTATATATTGTTATATTAAACTACTTTTTAGGTAGTTGTAGTAGCCCCTTTCTGAGGTAACGCTTCTCATATCTGTGTTGGTCTGTACTTCTCAGTCACCTCCCTGAGGTTCAATACAACATCTTTTCTAATGCTTCTTTCATTTGAAACTCCCCAAGTTCCCCACCCGTATTTCCAGATAGGGATGCTTGGTTTTCTGTGTTCTTCATAGATAGTAAGCCTCTTTTCTGAGGCTTGTTCCTGTAACCTCTGGATGGACTAGCTAGATATGAGTAGGGAAGACCCAGTATCTCATCAGGATTATCTCTGGCTTTATTACAATGAGCAATTTGCAAACAAAACAAGAATGGCTTTCTCAGATATTTGGATGATGTTTGTATCCCCCTGAATAATTTCCCATCTCTTTGGATTCACTTCTCAACCTTTTTTAGTTAATGTACCAGAACTGTATACCATATAGAGAAGTTTTTTTGACTTGCCTTATGTTGTTTTACTTATCAGTTGTGTATAATATAGTATCTCTTTCTTTTTAAGCATACCTTCTTTATTTGAGTTCCAGGGAACAGTCCCATATTTATTTTCTTAGTGGTCGTGTTTCTTTAAAATTCCCCTTGTTGTTTACATAATTCTTTTGTCTCTTAATATTTTAAAGTATCACAGCTCATTTAGGGACATTTATTTTTTTACTCACCATATTCAATCCCTTATTGATATATTGCAGTTTGACGACTTCTAAAAATACCCATATCCATATCCATATATAGATATATATATATAAAATTCTTAAATTTATATTGTCATCCTATATCTCTGTATGTTACTCCAGATTCTGATAATCTAATTTTCTTTTGCAAATCTCTGTTTAGATGTCTACAGCGCATCTCAAATTTACCATTTCCAAAACTAATCTAATATTTCCTGCCAAACTTATTGCATTCATAGTACCTACATTTTAATAGATGGCAAATTTATCCTTTGAGTTAACTTAGCCAGAATCTTGGATTTTATTTTTTATTGTCCCTTTTCTTACATGGTGAGCACATGAACATACCTTGAGGAAATTTGATTGTTTCTCTCTGTATACCTCCAAAATCAAATCATCTCCTTTTACTCAAATGCTACAGACTTCATTTGAATAACATCATCTCTCTCCTTACTGTGAACATCCCAATTGGTCATTATCTCTTATCTGAATTACTGCAACAGTATTTTTTGTTACCATGCTCCCAACATTGGCTAATTATAAATTTTATTTTGTTGATTAATATTTTGCTATTTCAGACATGGTGTGATTTTGCTAGGATGAGAGATTTAATGTGACAAACAGAGCTTCAGACAACTGAAAATTAAAGTATTAATGTCACAGCTTTGAACTTTAAAGACCACTGTCCATATTTTCCAATGCAGAGTAACCAGAATATCAATCAAATTAAATTTGTGAAAAGAATCTAGTTATCATTTGTAGATTGCTACTAACTCTATTACAATAATGTTTCCAGTTTTAGTGATTGATACTTGACATATTAGCTATTTTTTTTTATATATAATTTATTTTGGGTGCTGGGGATCAAACTCAGGGCCTTGCACTTGCCGGGCAAGCTCTCTACCACTGAGCTAAATCCCCAGCCCCCTAGCTATTTTTAAAAGACAAGAATATTATGCTCTGCAGTTCTTGGTTTTTAAAAGACAGAGCAAGTTAAATATACTCTGAGTATATACAGATATAGTATTTAAAGCAGAAAGAGAAGGAAATAACAGGAGTTATCCTGGATGGTTATCTTAATTTTCTCTAGAAAAATGGATGCATAGGCTTCTATTAATCTAAATTAATCAGAATATTTTGGGGTATAATACTGGAATCTAAAGGTTTAGCAAGCTGTCCACGTGATCCTCACCCAGTGATTCAAGCCCTTTCTTGTTACAGTTATTGAAAAATAATGACCTATCAGACTCCCTATGCCAATCGCAAAATAAATGCCAAGCTAAGCGGTCTTCATTTTAATAAAATGCATGCTTTAAACATTATTAGTTACTTCTGTATTAAACAATAAAGGAGTAAGTTATAACAATATGATTGATAATTTAAATGTACTTGGTATTTTAAAATATTTATAAGCAGTGGGCATTGGTATAGTTGCTGTGAGCCTGTCATTTACAGCTCACAATTATAGCTATATAAAAATATCTCAGCGTGAGTAAAGATTTTTAAATACTAGCTTGAGATACAGTAATTAAAACACCTAGATGAAATGAGGAATCAATAAACATTATTTTAGTGGTCTCTGCAGTATTGGGATGATTTAGATAATGAAAGGAAAAGGGTGCTTTTATTATGAGATAAAGTCAAAGTCCTTAGATAATTACATATGTCTTCTTAAAAAATACATTGCTTTTTCTAGCTCTTTCTCTGACAATTCCCTACACCCTACTTTTTAATCGCATTCATTTGAAACATCCTTAATACATTTTTGAGATAAGCCACTTGTAAAAGTGTCAGATTATATAGCAAAGTGGCATTAAATTTGTAGATGTAATTAAGATTTTAAATAAACTAAGCTTACAGTAAACCAATCATTCTGAATTATGAGTGTGTTCAAAGAAATCATGACCTTTTTATAAAGTGGAAGGAGAAGGCAGGAGAAAAGGCAAAAAGAAATGTGGCTGAGGAAGAAAGATATAGATAGAGAGAATCAGTGTTGCTCAGCTAGTGAAAAGAGAAAGGGAGAGTGGAAGGGGGCCACCAACCAAGGGAAGACTGTGACTTCAGAAAGCTGGGAAAGGTAAGACAGTGGATTCCTACAAAAAGCATTGAGAAAGAACACAGTCAGATGCCATGTTGATGTAGCTTAAGAATGACACTTTGATGGAGTGTAGTATTCTCTACAAAACCGTGAGATTTTGTAAGTTTAAGTCACCAAGCTTCTGGTAATTTGTCATAGCAGCAGTACAATGCACTTTCCTTTTGACAAAGTATTTCTTCTAGTTATTTTGGCAAAATTCTGATATCTCCATTAAGGTCTATTTAAAACATGACTTTGTTCAAACATTTGTCCTATTTTTTTTCCAAGAAAATTGAGGAATTACAACTAGTCTACTGTTGTCCAATTCTGCGGGGGACAATCTGAATCTCCTTCTTCATAATGCAAACTGTGAAGAAATGTTTTAATTTCTTTACATTTCTGCCTCTCTATCTTCTCCATCTGCTTCTCAGTGGCAAGATATATTTTACTTTTCCTGGGAATTAAGTAACCTAATGCTTTAAATGAAGCTCTAGTGACTTTACTCAACATGAAACATTAATATATTGTAGTTAGCAGAATACCCAAAATTGACCCATTTAAAAAAAAAAAAAAAGAAACAAAATGTCCTTAATGACTAGTTGAATAATTAATTAGGTTTCTTTTTCTCTAAATGGCATTGGGGAAAAAAGGAAAATAATATCAATAAAATAAAATTAAGGACAAAGAACACAACACTCTAAAACAGACATTTTAAAATCAAACAAAATTTATTTCTAGCACATAAATATCAGAATAGAAGAACTAGCACAAAAAATCTGGAAGACTTGAAAAAATTCTAAACTATATAGGCAAGACCAAAAGTAACTGGAGCAATTAATATTCCCCTCTAGAGAGAGAGAGAGAGAGAGAGAAAGAGACCTTCCATATAGGTGATGACTCATGTGGAGAATTCATATAAATCCTGGTCAGAGCACCCAATGCTGGTAGCAATGAATTTTAGTTTCTCTTTTTAAACTGAAAGTCACTGAGGGAAAAAAAAAATTCTATAGTTAAAGTGTGCTACAAGATGTGGAATAGGACACCCAAATAGATTCTGGGAGAATCATGACCAATAGATCCTGAGAGAGAAACTTCCCTCGAAGCAAGTAGGGCCACAGACAGACTGGGCTGCCTGTGATCAGAAATTCTTTCTGATGCCAGAAGAGTAAGGATTCCCTTGCTTAACAAAATCCATTCCACTTCTCAATGTTATTTTAAATGATACATACTTTATCAAAATATTTAAGAACACAAAAATTTCAGATGTCTGAGAAAATCAGTACTCTATTGTGATATAAGTACACAAAAGAAAACAATCAAAATCTCAAAATCTGAGCAGAAATCAAAACTGTAGTAGTATGATACACACACACACACACACAAACACACACATACACACAGATAAATTTCCTGTCCAAAGAACTCTAATATTGCAATATTTTAAAAATTGAAGAAAAATTTTGAAAATAAAACACTGCAAAACTAAATTTAAACACCGATACATTCTGACAACTGAGCTGCACATATCACGTTTTCTAAGCAGTATTAGACGAGGGAGACTGGGTTAATTTTCATTTTTTGCAACTATCCATTTTGCCTCTATTCTTATTTCACTAGAATTACGACTTTTAAACATAGTTCCTTTTGACTCTATCCACAGAGACTTACCTCCTTCTTGTATGAATGTAATACTCATATTTCCTGAAGAAAGTGCTGCTCTAGGGGTTGGAGATTTAGGTCAAGTGGTAGAGCACTTGCCTAGCAAGTGCAAGGTCCTGAGTTTGATCCCCAGCACCCCCCCAAAAAAAAATTATGGCTCTACTTGATGAAATATGCTGTTATTTGGGTGTCAATTTTTTTAATAAGTTACAGTTGAATTTTGTTTATGTATGGTCCATAGCATGCCTTAATTTGGGACATTAATATAATTAGTTATTTCAAATTACTATACCTTTCCTTTACAAATGTTTGCCACATGTTTTCTGAATTAGTCTACAAGCAAATATAAAGGATAATGTAAAACTTTCTATTCAGAACTTTCTATCTTTCCTAATTCATTCTATCCTTTCCCCTGGAGGTTATTCATCCCTTCTGAAGGAAATTTTATTCTCACTAATGCTTTTATTTATGGACAATGAATAATTTTTGTCCTCAACTTATGGTTTTCAATGTCAGCATTACTAGTTATTGTCTTATCACAGGGGACCTTTTTCTCTTTAGAACAATCAGAATCTGCCAGACTTAACCAAATCTGTAGAGGCCCATAAAGTCTTGTGATATAACTATTAGACTGTTCTCTGGCAACTTGAAGTTTTAAAGAATAATATTAACTTGACCTGAGGCAATGACAGAGCCTTGATTACTTAGAGATGTAACAAGAGGGCAGGCAGTTAGAGACTTTTTCATAAATAAGAATTTTTTAGGTCAGATGATATTCAAAGAAGTTTGAGGCTATGTTCTTCAGAGAAAGCCTAGAATGTTTATATGTTACTAACCTGATCAATAACATACTCAGCTGTGTGACTGACACTTTTTTTATGTAACTTGTAGACACTAAGTGATATGTTTTTCTTGATTAAAAAGTGATAATGAGAAGCTAATTTATACAAATTCTCAGACACTTTTCTGAAATATGGTTTATGCTATTTATTCTGCCTATCTCATTTCTGGAAACAAGTCATGAGGAAGGCATTGCTACAACAAGAATATTTAAATAAATGTAATTGGCATATATAAATAATGTAAAATAATACCTGACCAGGTGGTCAACAGAAAAGTCACATGGAAAAAATTCAGCTTCACTTGGGAAATTTTGTAGGAATTTGCTCGTATATATTCTTAGAAAGATTACTTATCAATCAGATCTCATATTCTTCAGCATATTTCCCTACCTGAGTTGAAATGACTACCACAAGTTTTAGTTTATACAAATTATGGACTACTTATGCGAATAGAGAGCCATACAGCTCTTTAGGCTTTCGACCACCAATTGTTGGAAAGGATTCATCTTTTAATTCTCCTGTATTACACAGTATATGCTATCATTATGTAGTACTATGTAAACACAGACAGAATAACATTCTACTTGTGCAAACTCCTTTTCAGATAATATTGCCTGTATTTTTCTGTAGATACGTGGGATTTATGTACCTTATCCAAATGTGCATTGAGCAGAGAATAAATCCCTCCAACATGTTTCTTTTCCATGATGTTATTACATTTCTATATTTCAAACGAACCATTACTGTCATACTTTCAAAGCTTTTACCAAACAAGCTATAGATAATCCAAATCAAATCAACCAAAGTATTTCATTTCTCATTCTGCTAAAAATACATATACATGAAAAATGTTTTTGAATACTTAGCAGGAGTTAATATGTGCTTTTCGTTTGAAGACATTTTTTCCTTGGAGAAATATATTGAGGAAAACAAAAGCAACATACAAAAATTGAGAGAGAAAGAGAAAGACAAGACTCATGTTATTACTCATTTTATTCAAAATCCACAATCTGACACAACACAGAAAAATATCTTTGGTAAAACAAATTAGTTGTTCAAACGTAGTTTAAAAGATTTTCAGCGTAGGGTGAAGTACGCAATGCTTTATATGATCAGCATCCTGCAGATTTCCTCTGTTTGGCATTATCTTTACATTTTCACTACCAGGCACAGTGTCCAATATAAAGTTGGTTTAAAATGTTGTATTAAATTAGTTCAATTAATGAAAGCTGTAATTACTGCTAAGATACTTTATTCCAATATTACGATCTATATTTATGCATTTTTTTATATTTTATATTACAGAAAGCACATGGTAAAACTAGTTCTGAAAGAACAAACAAGCAAGAAAATCAAAGCCCCCATTTCGTTTCACCTCAACAGTATGAGGATCAAAGACTAAGCCCTGAAGTGACAGCCTGGCATTGATGTCGGGCTCTGTGAGGCGTGGCCCAGACAGGAGACACAGGACTCTGCTCAAGATGGTTTAGGAATTTATGAAAGCTCCAACCACATTCAAAATCACCTCAAAGTCGTGTGTCTCACACAGAGTAGATATAACATTAATTAACTTTGGATTAATTAACATTAATTAACATTAACTTTGTTAAATGAGATGTTTACAAATTGAGATGATTATGATGGTCAAAAGTTATTTTTTCAAAGAACTCATTTTCAGATAGGTACTGTCATGATTCCCTTTTGGGTTGCTTATGAAATGTTTACTCAGAAAGAACACGTAGACGATAAAAAAGAAGTTTTATAGTAATGTATTGAGACTATTAATTGATCATTTTAGATAGTTAGCTTATACATCTTTTAGGGGGCGGTAATGAGGATTGAACCTAGAGGTTCTGTGCTGACTTGGACCCCAGCCTTAGACTCCCCCGACTTATGAGATCACAGGGCTGGGCCATTACAACCGACTGCTTGTTATCTTAGTTGACTATAATCGTGACTGATTTTTATTCAAAATTTATGAATATGTCATAGTCCTAATAAAATAAAATAAATGAAATAAATTACTGTAGTTAATGTCATTACTCTATCATCAAGCAGCCACTTAAGAAATATCATGGCAAAACCAAGCATTTTAATGTTGGACTACTGGCTAGAAGATTAGAATTCTACAATATTTGACAGTGACCGAAGGCATCAATTATTTTAAACACTTAACAGTTAACCCTGAGCATCACTCCGGCAGGTGTCGTTTCAACCAGTCGATTTTTGTATTGAATAAATTTGATAAAATTTTCATTTTTATATTTCCTGTTATATTATCTTATAAAAATCAATGAAAACTGCATTTGGTCATTTAAATAACTGTATTTAAGTAACTGGATTGGCAAGTGGTTAAAACTACCTCAGTCCACAGAACTCAACAAATGTATATCTAGGGCTTTCAGAAATACAGGATCAACATAAGTTTTACTGATTCATCAGAAGCACATTAACTTTTTGCTCTCTACTTAACAATATATGGTCAGAAATATGAATACCTAGTGATTAGCCTGGTACTCTTGTCTCAGCCAGTTTATTAAAATGTTAGATAAACAACTAACCATATTTTTAATGATATAGTACAAGAAAATTACCAACAGAAACAGTCAGACACAACCAAAGTTAGAAGATAGGCCATAGAACAGATGTTAATATTTTCTTTCAAATACTGAGCAATTACTTAGTGTCTTAGTTACTTTTCTCTTGTTGCTGAGACAAAATACCCAACACCCAAAGTTAGGGGAAGAAAGGTTTATTTAGCTCAGAGTTTGTAGAGTTTTCAGTTCACAATTGGCTGGGTCCAAGGCAGGGTGGCATGGCAGACAGGCAGAAGGCAGCAACATAAACAAGGTAAACAAGGTGGGGGTAAGCAAAGGGCCTAACCAGCTTCTTCCTGTGCTTTATGTCTTATCCAGGCTGCTAGGATTAGGTCGGTGCCAAACCAATCAGTAGATTGATTTAGTAATCACACACTCTAGATCCAACCACCTCTCATCCAGCCACCTCTTACCACATCCAGCTTTGGGGGGACAGCTAGACACAAACATAACACTTAGGTTATGTGGACATCAATGAATAAATGAAAAACACCTTAAAAACTTTCATATTCATCAGATACTTGAAGATACATTTCTTTAATTAGTACTTTTTAACATTATGAATCTTATTAATTTTCACATATAACATATACATGATTATTAAAATAATTTAGAATTCATGTTTAAATAGTTGCATGGAATTTAATAAAGGACTACTCAGCCATTTATTTCAGTATACTTGAGCCCCGAGGAAGACAGAAGCATGTATATATTTGTGTTTTTATTTCTGTTTTTTGTTTTTTGAGACAGTCTTGTCATGTAGTTTAGCATGTCCTTCAACTCACTATGTACCATGAGCTAGCTTCGAAATCCTGGCAATCCTCTTGCCCCACCTCCCAAATGCTGGGATTATGGGCTTGCACCATCATACCCAGAGAGCATGTATATTTTTAAGAAGACTAATTTTACCTCTCTTTTCCAATTTTGCTTTCCAATTATATTTTCAGGGAATGTATTATATACTTTCTGATTTATAGATTCAGAACTGATTAGATATTTAATTGTTGAATTTTTATATAGCTCTGATTTCTGAATATTAGATTAGAAAATGAAAAAATAAACTTTTCATATCACAAGTTGTAGAAAGAAATATTATTTATTTATATTTTTCATCACAGGACATTTGATATCTGTTATGGTTTGTGTCTAGATGTCCACCCAAAGCCTCATGTGGTAATAGGTGGGGCTGGATCTAGAGTGTGTGATTACTACATTAGGCCACTGACGGGTTTGGCATAGTTCTGCTGGGATCAAGGATATGATGCTAGGAGTAGGGGTATTAGGATTAAGGGTGGGAGTGCTACCCACCCTAAAGCCAGGTAGCCTGGTTAAAATATAAGAGACAGAAAGAGGCTTGTCTACCCCCTTGATTACCCTCTTGCTTACCTTCCTGCCTTCTGCCTGTCAGCCACGCCACCCTGCCTTGCACTCAGCTGATTGTGGACTGAAACCTCTACGAACTGTGACCTAAATAAACCTTTCTTCTCCTAAATATGGGTACTGGGCATTTTGTTTTAGCAATGAGAGAAAAGTAACTAAGACAATGTCCTAGCAAGTAAAGTGAAGTCTTTGTTTAAAAGAATATCTTATTAATTTAGTTACAATATATATTTGAAAGTACATGCTTCCTCAATATTCTTCTTAAACACACACATACATATATATATGTGTATATGTATATGAATGCATTTGTGAATTTACATTTTTGTCTTTATGTGTGTAAAAATGATACATAATTAAATTTTCTAACTCTAATATTTTCATCTACATTTATTATCATTGGTAATTTAAATGCTTTAACAATGTTGAAGTGTCTTTTTAACTTTTTTCTATAATGGTATAAAATTTAAAAAGCATACCAGAGAAATATTAATGTTTAATTTCAAACGTTTAGATTCTTTGCAAGGATTTTTATTTAACTTTAAAAAAATTTGTCTATATAGACTATGCATTGAAATTTTTTCAATTTAAATTCTTTTAAGTATGATTACTTTAAAATTGATTACTAATGAAGAATTTGTGACAGATAATTTATCATTTATTCAAAGAGATACAATGATAAATACATTTCAGTATCTATTTTCTTCTATATGATATAATAGTCATAGCTATAAACAAAAAAAAAAAGATATTGGGAAGTGGCTTCAAAATCTACAGGATTTGATCAAAATTCAAAGAAAGAGTATTTGCTTGGATCATTTTGGAAGAAAACAGCATTTAAATCAGGCTGAAAAGTGAGTAAACTTCAGCACAATGAGAAGGGCTGAGAAAGGGTATTAAAATAAGGAGGAGAGAAAGCACATGGTGTGTTCTAGGAATGATGAACAAGTCAGATTGGCTGCATCATTTAACATATATTGAGAAACAGTGTGAGGAGAGACTAGAATATATAGCTCAAAGAGGAAGTTGAATAATCAGATCACATTTTAAAACATTATTGGCTATAATAGTTGTCAAGAATATCTGAGTTGTAGAATTTGATGAATATTTATTTGATTTGTGACTACTAGTCTCAAAGCGATGAGTGGGAAAAATTGCAGAACAAATTTGCTAGAAGTAAACAAGCTAACAAAAGTCTAAGAGATCGATGTGAGGAGTGGGAGTCAGCTGGTGTAATGGCTTAGACGAGAGAAGCCTTGAAGACTAAAACTAAATTGATACTTGGAAACGAAGACCTGCTGTCCACAAAAGGGAAAAAAAAAATCACTTTCCATAGTTTAAAGTTTTTGCCAAGAAGCAGCAGTCAATGGGGAATACATGTTTTAACCTGAACTGCAATAAAGGATCGCTTAGTGGTTGAACATAGCAGACGGGACATGTACAAATGTAGGACAAGAGTTTAAGTCAATTCTTTTTGCCACATTTTGTTTTCTGTCTAGTAACTGAAAGCAAAAGAACTCACAATCTCAGGGATGTTGTTGATTAAAGATGGGAAGAGTCTTGTTTGGTAAATCACCACATGACTGGGTACCACCTAAACACCTGAATCATTATGTTTTAGAACCTCTAAGCCTTGGGGTTATTATAGTTGGTCGTAGTCCATTTGTCAGAGTTGCTGCCACACACAGAGCCCGATATATAGTTTATAATTTTAGACTTGAGCAAGGTGCTAGAAATATTCCTTTCCATTTTCCAACTAAAGGAAGCAAAGCTCCTGGGAAATATGTTGACCCTGGCCCTAGCCCAGAATCTGTCCAGAATGATCCTAGAAAATCCTAGAGTAACTTATAGCACCAGAAAGTAAGAGAATACTCAAAATCTATTGTCTATCTTTCATTTTCCCTTTGATTTATTTATTTTGGTTTTCTCATAAAAGAAACCATGTGATATTTAAACTTGTGCATCTGATTTATTTCACTTACCAAGCTGATCTCAAAGTGTACCCATTTTCCTACAAGTGATTCAAGTTTATCCCTCTTTATGACAGAATAGTACACCTTTGTGTATAAATAGCATATTTTCTTTATTCATCTGTTTATTCATCTGTCACTACAGATTGCTTCCATGCTTTAGCTATTATGAATTGTCCTGCTATAAACATGGGTATGCATCTATCTTTGTAATGTGATATCTTTAATTTTTCAGGAGGATAATGGAAAGGGAAATAGAATAAATGGAATTGCTATCAAGTTTTTTTAAAGGAGCCTCCACACTTATTTCCATAGTGGATTCCTGCTGTTGGTGAAGCCATATGCGAGTACAGTAATACCTCAGTTCATGAACACTCTGTTCCTGACAAATCCGGTTCTGAACACAAGATTTTGGCAAAATTTTGTTTCCGCTTCCATCCTCAAACTCCACATTTGGTGACAGCTGCATTCATCTTCTCCGGAATCATGGAATGAATTAAAATCATGAACCGAGATATCACTGTACAGAGTTGAAGACAAATGGAGCTATTACTATGTTTATTAAAATCTTAACAGCTTAAAGAACTTTTATTTAATACATTCTAGAATTTAGTAAAAGCGAATGCTAACCTTTCAGGCATAAGGTTGTGTATGTGGAATTACTAAGGCTTTGAATATGTTTCAGATGATCTCCACACAGCAGGTAACCTAACAACTGAAATCTTACTCAAATGCTTTTGATTTGTTTAAAAGTAGGAATGTTGGTCTGACATTTAGTTTGTTTTTAATGTCACCAAGGTAGAATTCCTTGATTAGGCATCTTAGTTAAAGCATGTTAAAGAAGGATAATGTTTCATTGACATAACTACATAAGACAGATTAGAGATACTTCACAGCTTTTTTCATAATTTTAGGGTAATTTTAGTTATTTTATTTAAAATGCTTAACTCAGAGATGATTCTTAGTTATACATCATAATAATTCTTTCTAGAATTACTTTTAACCTCAAAGGCAGATGAAAACAGGCAATTTTTACTTAGGTCAACATTTCAATGTTTAGTAATTTACATTGTATTTGGAAGTATAATATTTTCTGGATAACTAAGTATGACTGAATAAACTGTCGATTAATTAGGTATTATACACTGTATATTTTAAAATATTGATTTAGGGATCTGTATGATATTAACATAGTACTGTAACAAAAAATACAAGCTAAAATGGGTAAAGAAATAATGAGCTTAAAACCACTTGTTTGCCAGTTAATCTGTCCTTATAGTAACAAAACAATGATCAAGTATGTTCTCTTTGTCAAGTTTGAGCTGAGCCAATTCCTTCTCTGAAGACATTTCTTATTTAAAAATGTCTGAGGAAATGATAGCAATCATGAATAAATTATTAATAAATTATATTATATGTGTATCCTCTGACTTTAGTATACTGTACACATTTTACTTCTGGAAGACAACTCAAAAAAATGACATGAAAATATTATATTAAGTCTTGGTTCAGACCACAACTCTAATTGCTGTATCGTCTTATATAAGCCATTGCATGTCATCTAAAAATGTAACATTTATATTTTGAATATTAAAGACTGGAGCACTATTCTCTATATCAATTTCCTGCTGAATGATGTTGGGTAAGACACCCTTCAATGTTTTAGTTTGGCATCAATAAAAGAACTATTACTTTCCTGTTACTGTGCTCATCAAAACTAAAGAAGTAAGTAAATGTAAAACATTTAAGGCAGAATAATTTCTCACAGTTCATTAAGTACATTCTACTGAACATGAATGTAAGGAGACAAGAGAAGAATAGAGTGGAGTAAATCAACAAAATTCAGGAAAATATATCAGGTACACATAACTATTACATGAACTGAACAATGTAAGAAATGTAATCAAGTTCAATCAGTAATGATAAAATCAATAGTAAGTAAATTGAATGAGTACTGCCAAAATATTTTCTGAAGATGAAGAAAAATTTGCCATATGTAAACCTGAGTGATAGTCTATACATGATGATATATTGTGAAAAGAAAGCAATATTTTATTCTTATGGTAAAATTTTTAAAATATTTCAGAGACTATTTAAAAGTTGTTTTTATCTCAGCAAAGGTATCTTTCTCTTTGCTCATTAAGACATCTTCCCTGTTTCTATGCTCAATTTCATCTAGTCATAAACAATAAAACTGCAGTATCCTCGTTCTTGGTTGTATTCTTTTGTCCATCCACCTACATTCTTAGTACAAGTTTTCTTCTACCACTACACTCTATATTTTTGATCCACCCTTGTAATAGTCTAGCAATGGTGTATGTAAAAATCAAAGGGTGATATGTCATCCCATTAAGGCGGCAGATTTTCCTAATTATTTTCAGTCTCTAACCACTCATCACTGTATCCAACACAGAATAGAACTCAAAATAGTATTATTACATCACGAATATATATGGTGCACAGGTTGGGTGGCTAGATTTAGTGAATACTTTAATATAATCTACAGATAAAAACTCGGGACCTGTTTGTGTTACTGTGAGGAATATTAGAGCTGTTACAAAGGTGTGTGAATGTATTAGTTAAGGTTCTGAAGAGGGACAGAATCAATAGAAAATGTTTGCATGATTACATAAAGGGACTTATTAGATTTACAGGATCAAAAGCAAAGAGCCACAATAGCTGTCTACAGAATCAGAGGTGGGAGAATCCAGAATGATGATCGGTGGGCTTGCGAGCTGGAGGATACAGAAGTATTTGAAGGTGAGGCTCTGGAAGCTCACTGTACAGTCACTGGTAAAATTCTGTGTCAGAAGGGTGAAAAGTCTGCAGATGAAGGCTGCAGAGTCTGTGCTGAAGGCTTCAAAAACTGAAGACAAATGTCCAAAGACAGCAGTGAAGACTGAAGCTCCTCCAAAAATGGAACACTTCCTTCTTTCCCTTTGTATGGCATCCTGGCCACCAGCGTATTGGCTGGTGCCACCCAGATCTGGGGGGGCTCTTCACCCTTTCATTTTGCTGGCTTCAATTGTCCAGAGACAACCTCAACTTTATTAATCTGCTAGGTGGTTCTTGCTCAAGTCAAGTTGACATATCACAATTAACAATTACACTAGATAATAATATTAATATGTTCTGGTAATAATTTAAATACTCAAAAGAGGGCTAGGGATTTAGCTCAGTGGTTAGAGTGTTTGCCTCACAAGCATGAGGCCCTGAGTTCAATTCCCGGTACCAAAAAAAAAAATAAATAAAAAAAATAAATAAATAAATAAATAAATACTCAAAAGAACAGCAAATTTTCAACTATATCTGGATTTCAATTATCTTGAATAGTCGCTTGCATTTTTCATCATGTGAAATCTGGTGGGTAATGAAAAAACATTCTGAAACTGAATTCAGTATATCAAGAGATGATACAGACCACAAAGAACCTGCTTCATAAGCTTGTAGTATGTTTGGGGTTAGTTAACCCCTTATTGTGTTAATACTTTATACAAAATTCTACCTAGTTTAATTTTCAGAACAGTTTGGAATACCATTTACTCCACCCATTTTGCAGATGAAGACATGCACACATAGAGCTTTGCATTTAGCAGTGTCAGAATTAGAATTCAAGCCATTCCTACCCAAGCTCGAAGAGCTTCTCATTACACCAGGTTGCTGGTGTTCTCCTTCTTCAAACCTTTTGTGGAGAGCTGGGATTCTATTTGAATCTTCATTACCCACACTGATATCTTTGATATTTTACAATATTGCCAAAGATTATATGTTACATTTCTCCTTTATCTGTGGTTTCACTTTTCATGGTTTCTGTCACTGGCAGTCATCTTAGTCTGAACATATTAAGTGGAAAATTTCCAGAAATAACTCATAATTTTAAACTGTGAGCTATTCTGACAAGCATAATAAAATTTCAGGACAGTCTATCCAATCTACCTTGCTTCAAATCCATCATATCCATCCTGTCTGGGGCATGGATTACCTAGTTGTCCAGTGTATCCACCCTGTATGTACTACCTGACCTATACTGTAATCACCTACTGCCTGCCTCAGTTATCAAAACTTCTGTCATGGTATCACTGTGCTTATGCTGAAGAAGAAAGAGTTACTATAATACTGTTGGTTATAGTAAGACATAGTGAAACAATTTGCAAGTAGTGAGTGTTGGATACTTACTGTACTTGTTTTTAATTTAATATTTCATTGTAAGTTTATATTTTTTAAATAACAGCTGTTTAACAAATGTTCACAACTAACAAGTAGTTAGGTTCTTCAAAACAAAACAAGCACTTGTGAGCTAATATAAATTAGTTCCAATACACTATTGCCAAATTCTTATGCAGCAAAAAATCAAGCCTACATTGCACTACTGGTAAGACCTTGATGTTCCACTTCTGAATCAAGACCTAGATAAGATATCTCATATTTATTTTAGAAATCATCAGTAGATGGAACTAGTACATGTAGTAGGACCATGTTCCTCCTACTCTTTCTAACAAAGATGGAGTAAAAAGAACTGTATCCATTCCCTTGACTTGAACAATTTAAAAACTACATAAAAATGTAATAACAAAAAAAAATGTAATAACAACATCTCTTAAAGCATCAGGCATCAGGCCATGAGGGACCAGTAATAGATGAGTGAAAGAAAAATAACAATGCAACAAAGGGAGTCGTGCAATTTCTATCCCGGGACAACCTAGATAAATTTTTGGGGTCATGAAACAGGGAACTCAAGCAGAGTCTGGTCTCTCTTTTAATGAAGATGCAGATATGAGTCTATGAGAAAACAAAGACAGGTCAAACTCATTAATCCACAGAATCCGCATTCTGTGAATGAGAACTTTGGCAATATGCTCAGTGCTTGTCTCAAGTATTCAAGGAACAGTCATCAGGGCATTTATGGGGACATTATCCACAGTCAGAAAAGAATCAGTTGAAGAGACTAAAGGGAGTGTTGCCTGCCACTCTCGCTGGTCTAGAGAAAGAATCGTGTCTTATTCACCAGAGAGGAAAATCTTATAATTTATGGAGAAAACATTATATTAAGAATTCTTGCCTCTGTAATGAGAAAAAAAAAAATAGCTACATGCTGCTTAAAAGAAAAGACCCAAAGGAATAAAATGTCTAAGTACATTAATGTGTCCCATGGCAAAGCTTAAGAATGTTTACAGGTATGTAAAAATGTCCAGCGCCTTACAAGCTGAAATCCAATACAAAATTATAAGCCATGGGGAGACAGGAAATTACAACCCAAAAGAAGATGAAAGTGAAAATCAATCTTAATGCTGCATGACTATTACAGATGGTAGAAGTAGTAGAAAAGGATGTAATTATGACTGAATTCGATATGTAGGAGAAGCTACAGAAAATAAGTAGTATATTTAGAGATTTAAAAATATGCTTAAAGGACCCAAATAAAATAAGTAGAAATGACAACTAAAATGTCAGCGATATAAAATATACCATATGAGATCAACATCATGTTAGATGTTTCCAGAAAAAAATAATACTTAAAAACAAAATAACCAAAGCTCTCTGAAATGAAACTAAGAAAAAAAACTTTAAAAAAAGAACAGAATTATGGGTGAACTGTGGCACAAAATGAAGAAATCTACATCCACATCTTTATCTATTATTTGTATTAAATCTCTTTATATATATATATATATATATATATATATATATACACATATAGAGATAAATTTTCTATGCATATATTGATAAATGTAGAAAGACAGAGATAAAGAGGGGAAGAGAGAGGGAAAAAGAGAGTTCTCAGAAAGTGAGGTCATAAAAATGAGATGAAATTATAGCTGAAATTGTTTTTCAAATTTGACATTAATTGTAAACACAGATACAAAATCTTGAGAATTCCAAGCACAAAAAATAATAATAAAATTGCACAATGTCATAGATGAATCAAATTGCTGAAAAAAAGTGATAGAATAAATCTTAAAAATACTTAGAGAAAAGGTACATGTGATTCCCTGAGAAATATAAGGACAAAACAATTCTCTAGAACCACCCGGCGTGGTGGTGCACACTTGTGACCCCAGCACTCAGGAGCCTGAGGCAGAAGGGTCACCAGCCACAACTATATAGTGAGACACTCTCTTGAATAAATAAATAAATAAATAAATAGCCTCAAAACAAAAGGCCATAGAGCAACGTCATTAAAGCATTAAATGAAAGAGGAAATTTCCAATCTAGACTTTTTAGTATTGAATATATTTTTTTAAACTGAAATAAAAGTATTACATAAACACAAAACTTGAAATGTATGTAATCCATTACTACAGGTTTTATAAGAACTGCTGAAGGGCATCTTTTAAATTTATTTGTACCACATGGAAATGTGCATTTCCACAAAGGAGTGAATTATATCTTCATAGATAATGCAATGTACCCAGCATTCCTTTTCACATACATGTTTTTGTTTCCAATAATGAAGAATTTCTTTGACCTTAATTTCGTGTAGCAGAAGCTTACACTGAGTACATTCTCATGCAGCAGCTGAGTGAAAAACTAGAATCAAAACTCCTGAAGTTCCTTGGATATGTAAACCTTTTCCAGATCTTAACAACTGAGCTAACTCTTACACTATGATTGTTTCTTACTCTAACTAATGTTCTGGAATTTGTGACAGTTCAAGTAAAATTACCAAAGCATCAAGCATGTGAGACACAGGAAATAGCACAGAATTTTTGTTAAAGTCAATAGTTAAGTTAAAAAGGTATAGGGCCACATATCGGAAATAAACATAAAAATATATTAATAAAGCTAGAACTTTCTTAAAAATAGAAATTGTATAGATAAAAGATCATGCATACCATTATGTATACAATGTACTATTACATGTTCTTAGTTAAAACAAAAGAAAAGATCATACATAGATAGAAGTGTATTCTTTATCAAAAAATGTTTGAAACTTCTTTCTCTAACTTCATATGAAAAGGATAATTTAATTAGAAACATGATAAACATATTTAAAAGTAGGTGATGAAAAAATGAATATTGCTAAGAAACCATCAATAAAATAATTGAGATATTTGCTCTTTGGGACAAATTTTGCCATAAAACCCTAAAATAACTAAAATTATCTGGTGACATTACTGAAAACTTCAGCGAAATACTGAAATAGTTTATAAATCTCAGAAGTGGACTCTAAATTCTATGTAAATTTATTATGAAATTAATGTGAAATTTCATATGAGAAACACAAAGATTGGCCTTTCATAAGTGCTTAGATCTGTACACAACTTTAGAAAAAGAAGATCTAGCTTCATTTTACATTGCACTCAGAATAAATTCTAGGCTAATTGGTAGCCAGATAAAAAGGTTTTACCTATAACAAACGATAAATGGAAAGCATAATTCCAAACATTTTAAATTGATTAAAATGAAAAAAAAAAGTCATTCTTTTGTGTATTTTTACTTTTGTTTTACCATTAAGTACTCCATCATGGAAATTGCACTTGACATTATGCTAATAATCTAGTTTAAACTCATTTTTTAAGTAGAAGTAATAATAGTGAAAATTTAAGTCCCTTGGAGTATGTGTTCTAGAACTTCAGAATCTGAAAAATTTCTGTAGCAAAGTTATCCTGCCTAGTTCACATTGCTTTCAAAGGTACAACACAAGGTTTTCATCAGGTGGCTAAATGTTGATTGCAAAGAAACGCCAATTATAGTCATCAAGAAACATGAGCTTTCTTTCTTTTTTTTTTTTTTT
>PVJO010015327.1:0-45366 GCA_004026905.1 Hystrix cristata | reverse complement strand
CTCCCTCCCTATTTACAGCAGGTTTATTCATAATTTTCCATATTTTCCCTTTCCCTTTTCTTTCCTTTGTTGCCTTTCTGCTTTTCCCCTTCTTTCTTTCTAGTACTCCTCTCCTTTGTATATTATCTTCCTTTTATATAATATCTATTACACCTCTTTGTCCTTATTTACAGTTATGGTTTCTCATATCAGAGAAACATTGGCTTACCACATGTCGAAAACTAAAACTAGATACATGTTTCTCACCATGTACTAAACTCAAATCAAAGTGGATCAAAGATCTAAGCATTAAAACAGAAACACTAAATTTACTGGAGAATAGAAATAGGAAGAACCCTCGAAGACATAGGGGTAGGGAAAAAATTTATGAACAGAACCCAGACTGCACGGGAAGCAATACAAAGAATCAGTGCTTGGGACCACATGCTATTAAAAAACTTTTGCACAGCAAAAGAAATCACCAATAGAGTAGGGCGAAAACCCACAGACTGGGAAAAAATTTTTGCTAGCTATCCATCAGACAAAGGTCTAACATCTAGAATATACAAAGAACTCAAAATAAGCATTTTTTAACTTTTGCTCTTGTACATTACACAAAATTAGAAGAAACAAAGAGGAGTGCAATCATATGCAAGAAGACATCATTTACAATTATAACAAAAAAATGTCATCACCTATGCAGGAATAAACAGAACCACAGAAAATGTACGGAAAAACACTACAGCTAGTTGTGGTAACAAAACAGATCAAGAGAAAGCTATCGCTTGTTCTCGAACGTGCTGTACTACACGTATGTCAATTCTACCCAAATTAAAGCACCCACTTGACGAAGCATTACAGCAGCAGTTCTTAAAAAGAAAAAGAAATGCCAAGAATTTGTTAATATGGAAATAGTCAACAGCATGTTACAGTAAATATGTATGACATTATATCGATACCGAAACACTCGATGCTAACACTAAACATGAAATACGCTAGACCTTAAAGAGTTATTTTCTGGAGGAGTTTTTACTTTCAGGAGTGAACCTAAAAGCAAGTTTTCCACAGAATATACAGTAAATGTGGAAGCAGGAGGACCAGAAACCCCATTTTCTAGCATAAGTGTGTGATAAGCAACGAACACGAGCCGTCCAGAGCCGCCCGCCTCATCTCCCACACCGAGGTCCAGCGCGGGCCCCGCGAACTGCTCCTCTCCGGGGTTCAGACACGACCGCGCCACAGGAAACCCGTGCGAGGACTCCCACCCGCTTCCGCACCGCGGACCCCGACGCGGTCCCCCACACTCGAGGAACCCCGCGCTTACCTGAAGGGTCCCGCCTCGGTAACGGCCGCCGCTGCGCGTTCCCGCGCATGCGCAGACACAGGCTGAAGCTTTGCAGATGGCGGCCGGCGAGGGCCAAAAGTCTTCTGTTCCGAGACCCTGCATCCGGCGTTCGGACGTCCCTTTATGACGCAATAGAGCTGAGCTTCGACCTAGGGTGGTAGCTGGAAGCACTCTTTTCTAACCAACCACTTTAGGGCAGGCGACATCCCTCTTTTCACCTCGCACTGGGAGGCACAACATGAGGAGAAGCAACTGGAGACGACTCACTTGGTCCGTTTTCAGGCCTGCTGAACTACTGGGTCTTGACTTTGCAACAGGCAGCAGGAACGCTATGCCGACTGCATAGCTCCTTGGAGGTTCCAGACTGCCCCATCTCTCTGCAGGCTGGGCAGAGAAGATCCGGGACGTTTAGGCCCTTCGATCCTTAAATAGAAGCCAAGTGGGCGCAGCAGTCTAAGAGGAGTCCAGCGGGGAGGGCTCCCGCAGCAAGGCTTGGTCGCTAAGGGGAAGCGGCTTTGGTCCTGAGAACGCCCTGCGGAGGAAGCAGCGTTTGCTGAGGCACAGGCTCTAGAGAACCCTGCGAAGGAGTCGTCACAGGCCACGTCCTCCAGTGTCAGCCACTCCTGTGATAACACCACCTGTCACAGAAGAGGAAAAAATGTCAAAGTAGTAGTTCTGCTCATCTTCATCATGCGGGCCACATGTATGAGCCTTGTAATTCCTATTTTTTCCAATATACTTTGGAAATATACAATATAAGATACTTTGTAATCGGGCAGTCACTCATTAATTCAACAAGTCAAAAGTTTCTGCAATACGCAGCCATGAGACCCTCTTGCAGACCTGAGAAGACCTGCAGGATGTGTCTCGGCACCGATCGCTGAACCACAGCCCATTAGTCGCTCAGTCACATGGTCCGCGCAGAAAGACACAGTTTGATTCCACCATGTAAACAATGGCGTAACATCAAGCCAAATGACAAGTATTTGTTGGCCCTAAAACAAAAGCCATAATACATGTAAATACATACATGGACGCATGTGTAAGGGTACGAGCATATGTGTGTATACACACACATATATACATAGACCCAGGTATCCACGCAGATAACCATCCTAGAACATAGGAAGAACAAGCATCTGTTAATGGGCTACTAAAGAATTAGGAAAAAAATACACAGAAGGAGACTATCACTATGCGCACTATGGAATTTGAGTCTTTCCACTGAAAACGTATCCATGAGTCTGTAGTTCTTGACACCAAATGTGTAGTAGCTTTTCTCATGGCAGCTCTCCAACTCTTTTTCCTCCCTGACACCAACTGGGTGTCGCACAATTCAATCCTATTCTAACACTAACTGCCGGAGCTATCATCAAGCTCCACAGGTTTAATGGCTCAGTCTCACCAGACTGCACTTCCGTCGGATGCCAGTCGCAAACATCAGCTCCCCGGTTACCTGCACGTATGTCCAACCTCCCAAACAACCTGAGGGTTGCCACAAACTCTCCGCTCAGGTTAATAATTTGTTAAAATGACCTATGAAACTCAGTAAAATGTTACACTTACTACTGTATTTTATTATAAAGGATATAAACACACATAACCAGATGAATAGGTAAGTAGGGTGAGGTCCAGAAAGGTCCCAAGTGCATGGGGCGCCTGTTCCCATGGAGTTGGGGCGCATTCTCCCTCTCCCGCATGTGTTCACTAATTCACCTCTCCAAATGCCATGGAAGGTATTTATGAAGGTTTCCTCAGAGTAGGCAGGACTGATAAAATCATAGGCCACTGGTGACAGATCCAGGGCAGGGGTGAGACTGACAGTCCCAGACCTCTAATCAAGGATTGGTGCTTCTAGTGACCAGCCTTCATCGTGAACTGTCTAGGGACCCATCTTAAGTCACCTCATAAGCATTGACTCAGATATGGGTAAAGGGGGCTTGTTTTTTTTTTTCCCTTTTTTTGGTTTGGTTTGATTTTGCGGCACTGAGGACTGAACACATGGTTTTCACAGTGAACTGCATTCCCAGCCTTTATTTTTTTTTAATTTTGTGACAAAGTCTCACACTAAGACTGGATTGTTTCCTGTTTGGGGCGATTATAAATAAAAGTATTATGGCTATTATGAACAAAGATCATTATGTACATTCTTGTGAGGACATACCGTTTTATTATTTTTGAGTAAATATATACGTGGGTTTTTTGGTCTGTAGGGTTGTTCTTTGCAATTTTCCCAAGGAGTCAAAAGCTTTGATAAGACTTTTTATTTGCAAAACTTTTCTTACTGTTCCATGTTTTAAATTAACATGGATGTAGTACTGACACAGATTTTTCATTTGGGGGCAACTGTCTACAGGTTTATCCTGAAAGAGACTTCAACAAACCCCTCTTCCAAACGCCAACACTCCACTACACACAGGAAATTCTGTCTCCTCATTCTTCAAATAGAGTTATATATTAATTGTGGTTAGAATAGATTTATGATTTTCATTCTAATGATTAAATACTACTTTTAGTTCAGCATGTAGTATACTACGATTACTGGTCCTTCTTGCACTTTCTAACCTTCTTGGAGTTAATCTTATTTAACTTCCAGAATTTCTGGCCTTGGATGCTAGAAAGTTCCGCACATAATATTGGCTCCACCCATCCCATGAAAGAAGGCGAGTGCTTTACAGTATTTCCTGCAGGAAAAGACGCGTGGATGGCCTCCTTCGCTGGATTCCCTCTTCCGTTGGCTTCTTGCTACTCTTTCCCCAAGGGTGACCAAGTTTTGACCACAAAGGTAAAGGAGGTTCCTCTGACTCTTTCACTTCCCTTTGATGGTGTAGCCGTTCTCTATCAAGGTTTCTTTCCCAGACCCTTTTCTGTCTTCAAATTCTTCCTCTTACCCTCAACGCGCAGCTTGAAGCGTTCCTGCCATGTCTGCTCCTATTTACCCTCCACCGTTGAAGCGGTTTCATTTGTAATCGACATTTAACTTCGAAGATGGCTGCGCCCATTGTATTGTTTCGAACGCTTTCTTTGGGCTTGCTGGAGTAGACGTAGCCCACCTCATGTTTACCAGGATAGAACCTCTAAAAAGCCTTGAGGAGCAAGGCTTAAAGTGTCAAAAGATGAGGTGGCTCGGGTAGCCTCTCACCGCTACTAGCCATCTCAGGCTGGTTAGGCAAATAACAGCTACTTGGCCTCCTGTACGTCAGCTTGTCTTGAAAGATGGCCTCCCCCGTCTTCCGGGACGCAGTGGGCGCGGACATATTACGTCCCTAAAAGGAAAAGCCGGAAGTCCAGGTGTGCGCACTCAGTGGAAAAAAAAAAACTACCAAGTCCTCGTCGGCCGCCGTAGGCCGGACGCGGAGGCTGGGAAGAGCCCAAGAACCCTGACAGTTCGCGGAAGTGGAGTTTCAGATGGGCGGGCTGGGAGGGTCTGTGGGTTCTGGAGAAAATCAGGTGTGTGTGTGGGTCTCCCTGCGGAATAGGATGAAGGGACGGAGTGTCTGTGCGTGTCCGTGTAGGGTAGAGCCGTGGCGGAGGGGGAGCAAACGGGAGTCAATCCTGAGTGATCCTGGCAGTCGCGATGACGGGTTGTCAGGGCTTTGGGTCTGCGGGTCACCGTGGGGAGAGGGGGTGGCGAGTGGTTTTGTCAGTGCAAAGTGTCTGGTTCGGATTCTGGATTTAATGTGCAGTTCAGGGACGGGATTCAGGGCGTGTTGTTTGTGAACCCTGGGCGGGGTCCGGGATTCGGGATGAGCCCGAGGGGTGCGGCCAGGGTTTGGGAGGGTCCTGAAGTGTCGCTCTCTAGCGGCTTGTGAAGGTTTAAGCTTTGGAGATACAGGGGCGGACCATGATTGGTGCGTGATTTACAGCTCAAACGTTACAGTCTCCCTAAGGCTCAAAGCAAGTATTACTGTTCAAATCCCCTTTGGCTTCTTACATTTCTTCCTTTTGTCCCTTTCAATAGGAAAGCCTATGGAGGAGATCAAGAATGAATCAAATCTAAATTGGTAAGGAACATCTCTCTTATTCCAGAATATATTCCCAAGTGATTTTTGATAACATTTTTGTGTTATTTCAATTTCACTCTTTATTTTTTGGTGCTCGATTTTTGCAATTAAAGCTGCTCAACATTGGTATAATTTTTCTTACCCGATTTCATATTATGAACATACATATAATAAGCATATACATTGTTTTAGAACTTTTTTTAAGAGATTTCCGTGATAGTAAACCGTCGAGAGGCAAACCTGTGCCATAATGGATGGAGTCACTAAGTATATGCATATATTTAAATATAAATTTTAACGTTAAAATGTTCATTTATCAAATCATCACTTTTTTTTGTTGTTGCTGTTGGTTTGTTTGTTTTTTGAGACAGTGTTTTGCTATGTAGTTCAGGCTGGCCTTGAACTCATTGTGTACCCCAGGCTGGCCTTGAACACTCAGTGTTCGTCCTGCCTCAGCCTCCCAAGTGCTGGGATTACAAGCATGAACCACCAAACCCAGCTCAGCGCTTTCAAGAACAGGTTGTAAGTCTGTGTTTCAGCAAGGGTGTTGCTCCTTGTGGCTGATTGGTCTGTCTGTCTTTCTCTCTTTCTTTTGTTGCAATTGTACAGAGTATTTTTGTTTATGTTTTTGTTTTGGGCCTTTTTGTTCTATTCTAATTTATTGTTTTATAGAAGAGTAGTTTAAAAATACTTTTGTTTCTTCTTACGTTACTGAGTTCTTTTTAGCACAAGCTTTCTCATCCTCCAACACATGAAAATTTAAACACATACAAGGTTTAAAGAATTTTATAGCTGAATGCCTGTGTGCCTACCACCTAGATTTTAAACATCATTTTCTCGTTTCTTTTAACATATATCTATACAGCATTCCTACTTACCATTAATACAGTTTTTAAAATACTGTTTTAGTTTCTGATGCATTTCTAAGTTGCAGACACCCATGTATTTGCCATTAAATATTTCAGTTGGTATGTAATAGTTAAATTCTACTGGTAGCTTTTTCTAAGCTTTATTATTCATACACCATTTAATTCACTCATTCAAAGTGTACAGTTCAGTTGGGCTAGGTGGTAGGCACCTGTAATCCCAGCTGTTTGGGTGGTTGAACAGGAGGATCTCTACTACTTATTCAACACAGCAAAATCTTATCTCAAATAAATAAATAAATGAAATGTGTGACTCAGTGGTGTTTAATATGTGCAACCATCACTAAAGTCAAAATATAACTTGTGTGTGTGGGGGTGGTACTGAGAATTAAACCGGGGACTTGTACATGCCAGATAAGCACTGTGCCACTGAGCTGCATCCTCTGCCCTATTTTAAAATATTTTTATCAACTCAAAAACTTCATATTCCTGTATTTCCCTACCTTTAGGCAACTACAAACCTATTTTCTGCCTCTATAGATTTGCTGTTCTGGGCATTTTTAGTATAAATGTAATCATATGTGGTCTCTTGTGAGTGGCTTTTTTCATTCAGCCTAATGATTTTAAGGCTTGTCCATTTTACAGCTTGTTGTTTTCATACTTGAGTAATATCCCATTATTTGACTATAACATACCTTGTTTATCCCTCTGGCAGCTGATAGATATTTATATTGTTCATTTTTTATTATAAATGATGCCTTTATAAACATCTGTGTGCAACTCGTGTATTTTTACTTCCCTTGTGTATAAACCTGAGAATAGAGTTGCCAGGTCACCTGGGATATATGTTTATCTCTTTGAGGAACTATCAGACTCTTAAGTGGCTATAGCATTTAATATTCCCAGCAACAGTGTATGAGGGTTCCTTCATATATTCACTGGCTCGTTCAGTTTTTTATTGTAGTCATCCTAGTGGTGTAAAGTGGTATTTCATGATTTTCTCTGAAGACACTGTGATGTTGAGCCACTTGTCATGTACTTACGCTATACATAACTTTTAGGCACATGTTTTTTCGTTAAATATAGATTGCTGGTTTCTTGTTTTTTTTTGTGCATGTATATGTATGTGTGGTGCTGGGGATTGAACACAGGATCTTGAACACACTAAGCAAACATGTACTCCACTGAGCTATAGCCTCAGCCCAAGATTTTTAATCACTGCATAGTATTTCACTGGGGTCTATACTTTTATTTATTCAATTACTCCTTTGCTAATAGACCTAAAAAATAATTTCACAATTTTGTGTGCATATCTCACTGTTTCTTTTGCAATATTTCTCAAAGTGGTTTTGTGGGTTCTAATACTATCTCTTTGGAAAGTAGTCAATACAAAGTGGTAAATTGTCCCCAAAATTGTTCAGCCATGGAAATCTTTTATAATTTGCTGCTTCTTTTCTAATACTAACTATGCTTACTTGATTTTTTTATGAAATTAATTGGGTAGCATTTCCAGATCAGCTATAAATAATGGTGGTAATATTGCTTCATCCTTGGCTTGCTCTTGATATTAGAGAAAGTACTTACATTGTTTCACTGGACATATATAAGATGCATTTGATTTTTTTTATTGAGATAAAGTTTACAACATAGAAAACTAACCATTTTAAAGTCAACAGTTGAGTGGCTTTTAGGACATACACAGTGTTATGCAACTATCACTTCAATCTAGTTCCAGAACACTTTAATCACCTACAAATCAAACCCTCTATCCGTTAAGCAGCCACTCCATATTATCCCTTATCTCACACCCTGGAAGCTACCAATATGTTTTCTGTCTCTATGGATTGATCTAACCTAGATATTTCATATCAAAAGGGATCATACAATATGTGGCACTTTGTGTCTGGCTTCTTACACTTAGTTGTAATTTTTTTTTTGTAGTTGTGTGCTGTGTCCTGTGGTACTCCTTCACTGATGAGTGAGTCCCTCTACAACTCTGTCTTAGCCTTCACTTCCTGCTTGCATTGAACCTGGACATCAGCCAAGGGAAAAAGCTTAGGGTCTTCTCACGTATTTTCTGAGCAGGAATCCTATTCTGTGTGTACATATGACTTTAAATTCCCCAGTACACATAGACTTTTTTTTTTTCAGTACTAGGGATTAAATCTGAGATCTCAAGCATGTTAGGCACTTACCATGCTACTGAGCCACTCCCTTGTAGGTTTTATTTTGAGACAGGCTCTCACTAAATTGTCTCAGTCTCCAGAATATCTCCGCCTGGTGGAATGCTCCACTCTGGCCAGCACATGGGTGCCTTCGAATGGCCTTATTTCCCCCAACATCTCTTTGCAGCTTTCCCTCAAAACCTTTGCCTAGTGCTCAACTGTAATCTTTTGTTCCAGGAAGCCGCAGGTTGTTCTTTTACCTTATAATATTTTTCTGAAATGCCTACTACTTTTCCACCATGAGGGACTTTCAAAGCAGGCAGAATAGGAATGAGTATATTATGTACATTCTTCAGGTAGCTCCCAGATGGTTTAAAAAAGACAAACAAAATTCTTTTGAAAAGTCCCAATTTGGGAGTGTCGGCTGTAGTCTTCAAGACCATAACCAAAGTTGGGAGGCAGTGAAGCAAGAGCAAATAAACATCGCACAGAGCTCTGCCTGTCTCTTCCTTTCTCTTTCCCTCCCGTCTCCCTTTTTTAGACAAGGTCTGCACTGTTTTAGCCCAGGCTAGCCTTGAACTTGCAGTCCCCCCACCTTGAGTTCTGACAGCTTTTGATTGTGTTTTTACTTGATTTTTTTTTTTCAGTTTCTGTGGAGGGATGAACCTTGGGAGCTTGTTACCATGTTTGCTTAGTGGGATTTTCCTCCCTTATGTGCTTTAGTTGTTGGTACAGTTTTAAGAGAAAGAACCTGCTGGGCGTGGTGGTGCACTCCTGCAACCCCAGACTGCAAGACTGAGGAGGGAGGCTCGCCATGAGTTTGAGGCCACCCTGGGCTACCTAGTGAGTTCAAGGCCAGCTTGAACTACATAGTGAGACCCTGTCTCAAAGAAAAAAAAGAAAGGATGTGATGCAAGTACAGCTTCAGTGGTGTCTTACAGTCTAACCCCATCTTCCTTCCCCAGGGATAACTGCTCTTTTGAACTTTTCATATAATGTGTGTTTTACTAAACGTGTATGTATTCACAAATAACATAATCTTTTTTGATATTTTTAATGTTTTTCTATTGACTTGTTGTTTGTTTCTTTCTTACAATGAAAATTACTGAACGTGGCCTGTTTGCTATTGATATTGTAGAATTTGTGGGATTTCGTGTACATACGTGTGTTTTTAGGAACAGTACTCCCAGTCCAATGAAAGGACATAGCCTTGGAGATAACAGAAATGATTACATTCCACAGAAAGTTCTTAAAAGTCAAAATGAGGTAGGAACTCTTCAGATATTTTTGAATAAAGGGCTGTGGTGGCCCATGGGGAAAGTAGGTCTGCCTTGTGAGGTGCACACCCTGGATGCCTCTGAAAGATTATGTCCTCTGCCTCTTGCCCTGGAGTGTTACACTGTGTGGGCCCTGCACCCTTCTGTTGGTGGCTTAGTCTGGAAGGTCTGCTGCTTCAGTGAGGTGCTTCTACCCAGGATGACAGGGAAGGGAGCGTAGGCAGTCACGGGGTTGAAGGACAAATAAGTACAGACCTTATGAGTTTGGAGGGTCCAGAACAACCACAGGGATCTTCTCATACTGTTTCTACCCAGATTTGTTAGCAGGGAAGCTCAGGGTAACTCCATCAAACTGAACTTCCCATCATGTGAGGTTCTTGCTGATACTCTAGAATTTGGCCCATAGAAAACATCTGGGTCTGCTCATCTCTGACCTGCTGCTGTTAGGGCAGATGGGAGTCATGCAGCTTTTCCATTTGTCTTGGAAGAAGGTGGTTTGTGTGTCACTGGTAACAGAGCTGATTCCGGAAGTTCAGCTTCTGTGTCTGACTGTGGCCGTCCTCTGTGTGACACTGTGTGAATTATACTCCCCAAAGTCTTATGAGGGAAGACAGCAGTCGCTACAGTCACGTTCTTGGAGACAGTTCAAGTTCTAACTCTGCCATATGGTGTGTTTTTAGATGAGATGGTTAATCCCTAAGCCTTCGGTTAATGTTGGAATTTTAATAATGATATAGAGCTTATAAAAGTGTAATGAAGTAGGTAGTAATGAAAAATTAAACAAGATAATATCTGTACTTTGCTTACTACATTTGTCTTCAGACTGAGGTGTACAGAGACTTTTGAAAAGGTATGTGGGCCAACACGGTTGTTAACGGAATAAATGTCCAGGTCTTCACCCTCTATATGTCTTTTGTTTTTGTAAAAACAAATCCGTCTGAGAAGTTCCTTGCTATTTTAGTGGTTCTCCTTTCCCACTTCTCCATTCGTAGTCAACTCACTGCCACCTCACAGTGGCACATCTTCAATATTGCCTATACACTGAAAGTATTTTATTGCCTGTGAGTAAGAAGTTTCCGGGGACCCAATAAAGGTTAGAGATGGACTTGAGCTAAGGAGAGTGCACACAGCCACGCTGGCACCTGGGCCCAGAGAGAATGTACACTCAAAGCGAGTCACTCCTCAGCCCACAGGTCCTGGTTCTAGGAGCAAGACACACCTGGTGAAGAGGGAGCAAGCCACAGGACCTGGATATCACCATGTATGGAGACACCATAATGGAAGACTAAGATTTCTAACTAGAAATTTAGAGCAGTTTATGAAGTGGACTGAAAACACAACCTCCTGGTTACTGGCCATTTCCCAGTAACAGAAGAAAATGACCAAGACTCGGGTAACTTTGAGTTTGTTTTATTTTTCTTTTCATTCTATGATTGATTTCTGGAAGACTTTAAAAGTCAATTGAATCAAATGAGAAAGTATAAATTTTATAAAACAGGATTTATGCCAAAATACACTTATACTCTAATTTCAACATCAAGGCAAAGTAGAGTCAGGAATAGCATTCATAGGTATGGTGTCATAGAAAGATATTTGGTCTTTGTCCCTAGTTTCTGGCATGTCTTCCTAAAAGCCTTGGAATATTTTGATATCATGATACAGGTGATAAGGGCCTCTTCTGTTCTAGTACAGGAACTCTTCGTGGCTCCCTGGATGGCTTCAGGTTAGATGGGACTGGTTACCTGAAAGACCAAACCTCGTGTAAAAGCTTGGAACTTTTGGCCTTATCCCCAGTTTCTCCTGAGGGTGGTGAGGCTGGAGATTGAGTTCAGTCCCCAGTGACCAGTGATAAAATCAACACGCCTAAATAATGAGACCTGCATGAAATCCTCGAAATGACGGGGTTGGTGTGCACACTGAAATGCTGAGAGTGTGGTGCACCCAGAGAGCACATGGAAAGCCACACACCCTCCTCACCCCTAAACCTTACACCGTGCATCTCTTCTCTTTGGCTGTTCGTGAGTTATGTACTTAATACCAGTAAATTCTTCACTTAATAGAAATTTCTATTTGGATGAATGGTTGGTGAGTGAATGGACAAGTACAGATTATTTTCATAGGATTTTACTTCTGTGGTGCATTAAACAACAGCTAGGTTTATAGAAGCAGAAAATAAGCAGAAAAACTAATTTTTTTCATATAATCACAAGGAAATCACGTCATTAATAGGAATTTGTTGTTCCAGGAGTGGCTGACGCTGGAGGACGTGGCTGTGAGGTTCACCCGGGAGGAGTGGCAGCTCCTGGCCCCTGCTCAGAAGGACCTGTACCGGGACGTGATGCTGGAGAACTACGGCAGCCTGCTGTCAGTGGGTGAGGACGGCTGCCCCGGGTCACTCGGGGGGTGCCCCTCCGTGGACCTTCCTTCCTCAGCTTCTGGAAGGCCTGGAGGACCTGTGGGGTCTGGAGTGGTAGATTCTCAGTCCCTGTCTGGCCCAAGATAAGAGAGAAGACTCTTTGCTTTTCTGGCAAAAACTATATCGTTCCTAAATTAAAATGTTCTCCCATGTTGATAGATCAGAGCCAAGTTTTATGAGCCTAAGACTTTTCCCATGAACAGGGTATCAAGCCAGCAAGCCAGATGCCCTTTCCAAGTTGCTACATGGAGAATCATGGACAGTGGAGGATGAAATCCACAGTCAGCTCCATCCAGGTGGGTGAATGAAAGCTGCAAGAGTGGTGACCCAGAGAGTCCTATTCTCTTTCTCAGTGATATCACAGCTGTGAGAGCGTCTGAGGATATGTAAATAGAGCCTGCACATCTCTTTCTCCCCACATAAGAGCTCTTTTTCTGTTAAGGTGTTTATAAGAGTGTATACCTCTTTATCTCTTCTTGGGGTTGGTCACTGTTTATTTCTTCTAGGTCTTGACTTTTCTCTCTAGGCAGAGTAAAATCGAGAGAATCTTCTTTTTAGGATTCTCAAATCTTGTCATTCTTTTTCCCCTACTAGAGTGTCCCTACCTGTATCTTTTTCTTCTCTTGCTGTGAAAGTCTACTTTCCATGGCTTTCTCCCGTGGGATTGTTGATTTTCATACTGTCTTCTGAGTGTATTTTCCTGCCCCTGGGCACAATGTTGCTTTCCCTTCCCGTTGTTCACCCCCATCTTTGATTCTATGCCCCCATGCTAAGCCGGTCTGTTGCTTTCCGTATTTCTGCTTCCTAAGTTTCTCTGTCCCCACAATGAGATCTTCTGAAGGACTGTTTTTTGTGTTTTGTTCTGCTGCCAATCTTACAAATTTTCATCATTCCAATTTCTTAAGCTAGGGTTCTTTATGGAGACTTTCAAGGTGATATGTCTCTTAGTACTTTGTAACTTCTATGTTTTTACTATATAATTACCCTTTTCCATGGCATCGCCTCGAAACTGTCCTGGTCACTGTGGAGGTACCTTGAAACTTGCGTGCCTCCTCAGTTCCCTTAAAGTCTTTGTTCTTGTTGAATTTTTTTTAAATTCTCATTTTTTGTTTCCATTCTAAACCAATTCATTGGATTTCATGCCTGCTTTGCTTCAATTTCCCTGTGCAGTCATTAACTCTGCTTATTATTTTAGTTTCTTTTAAATGATATCACTGTACTCATTCCCTTAAAGCTTTCCTTTTCTTATAGTTTGATAGAATTAAGTTCCAGTTAATCATAGCAGTCATCTAAGAGAAATTTCTCTTCTGTCAGGTGATATCATAGTCAAACCTCCACCTGGTATATAGAGTTTGCTTTCCTCTTCCTTTTTCTGACTCAAGGTCGTCTATGTTGAAAGAAGTCTCCCCAATATGTTCTACATGTATGAATCTTTGTTTCATTACCTTAAATACTTTCTGATTGCCTTAAATATTTTCTATACCCTGTTACATACTGTTCCTGACTACTGTGAACCACAACAACAATAAAAATGCTTCTTGGGATAACATTTTACAAGGAGGCAAAAAATATTCAAAATGAATGTCTCAAACCAGATGTGGTGTCACACACCTGTAATCCCAGCACTCGGGAAGCCGAGGCAAGAGGATTGCTGCGAGTTCAAGGCCAGCCTGAACTGCATAGTGAGACTTTGTCTCGAAAAAACCCAAAAGCAAACAAATGTCCGATGAAAAGTACGGGGAAGATCAATAAAAAACACAAAGAAATAATGTGGGAGGAGGCTGGGAGCTGTGCTGTAGGGCAGGTGTCTTTGAGCAGCGGTATGAGGCACATGAGGAGCTCACTTGGGTGAATTACCTTCCATGTAGATAAAATAGGAAGTTCAAAGGCCCAAAGCAAGTATGTTTGAGGAACTTGAAGGAAGCTTGTTTGAATTTAGTGGAGTAAAAAGAGTGGCAGAGGTTGGTGGTTAAGATTAGTGTGGTAATAGCTAGAACTTAGGGTAGACAAGTCATGTAGGAACTTTCAAGGACTTTGCTTCTTTTAAAAAAAAGATGAGAAACATGAAAGGGTTTTAAGTAGCGGAGTGACATGTTATACTTTATAATTAAAAAGATCAATTTGGTTCTTACATAGTAGGAAGAGGTTTAAGCCTGAAAGCTACACGGGAGGCTATAGCTGTGGTACCAGAGTGATTGTCTTTGACGTGGGTAGAGGTCCTAAGCGTTAATCAGTTTCTGCACATACTTACAAAGGAGGACAGATGGAATTTCTATTGATGTTGACAAAGGGTGTGCAAGAAGTAAAGGATTGTGGTAAGGTGTCTGGCATGAGTCCCATTTCCTGAGATGAAACTAATAGGCAGAAAAGAGATGTAGGTTGAGAAATCGGGCCTTCTGTTTTGGAAGTTATAACTTAGACATGATTCTTCATGTTCATTTAAGTTTTCTCTGCTGTTGTGGCATGTACCAAGCCTGGAAGAGGTTAGGACTTGGGACAGAAATTTGGACTAGGTGAAATCTTCTGTAATGAGGGTACAGAGAAGAAGTCTGGACATGTAGTGAGCAGAAAGCTAGATATTTGTTAAGGGCAGTTTTCTGTTGTGTCTATCAACACCTCTTCTTCTGAGTCCATTTGTGTTAGATTTGCAGTAACAATACATGAGCGTAAGTGGCCCTCTGGAGCCTAGTTTATGAGCCACAGTCCTAACATGCTGGAAGAAAGTGGATATACTGATAAATAAAACTCTGCAGGAATAAGATTTTAGTAGCAAATAGAGGACAAATCTATATGTAATACAGAAAAGTTCAGCTACTGAGTTTGAGATATCATTTGATGCAGTTCACAGCTATCTGAAGTAAATTGTCCATAAAAGCAGTACAAACAGGGACTACTCTGGAGATGTATGGAAACAGATTGCAGCCACCTAGTATAGGGAATGACAGCATGATTTATAGGAGGCAGATCTAGGATTTGAATGAAGAAAGTGATGAAGGGCAGGGAACAAAGGGGATGCACACATACAGTAACTGTGTGGAAGCAGTAGATACTGAGCTGGACTGCGGGGACAGACATTTCACTATGTGTGTATACAGCAAAACACCAAATTATACTTTAAATAAATGCCATCTTTATGTGTCAGTGAGCCCTCCAGAAAGCTATTAGAAAAGAATGAAGCTGCGAAGTTGGAAATACGCAACGCCTTCAGAGGAACTGTCAAAATACTGGCTTGAGCCTAGCCACCTGCAGGTTAGAAGGCATTTTGGGAAAACCTTCAGAATGAAGGATTAAAGGAGTAAGATGACCACCCAAGAATTTGTTAGTTACCTGGAAATCAAATGTTGAATTTACAACATTCTAACTCACCTCTTTTGGAATATAGTTTCTAAAACCAGTATCATATATGTCTGCTTATCTGCCTGGTCATTATAGTATTTGATACCCTCAGTGGGCTTTTCCAAACCCAAACTCTAAATATTGCTGCAATCATAAGCTTGAGATTAATAACTGACTTAATCTTATTTCGGTCTATGTGTTTTTCCAAACATGATCTCATCCAGTCACCTGTTTATCATGTTGGTAATTTCCACTTTTTCCACTATTAATAATGCTAATTTTCGTTATTTCCAGGCAAGACCTTTCTCATTTTATATATTCAACTGGATTTTTCATGCCTGTATTTCAGTATTTAAAACCCCACTCAAGGATGATACTCTTTAAAATGTGCACTTGGTTTCCCCAATGTTCAGAACTCAGTGTTATTCCCCATTTCATGAAAAGGGTACTACTCCACTATCTACTGGTAGTAGCTCACTGCAAATAATTAGGAATAATCCTTAATTCACTTTTATTAATCTTCCCATAATGAAACCAGGGGTGACCCATATCTTTTCTTTCTCCAGATTACACTCTGATTTCCTTCACTTTCTTCTTCCCTGCTCCCACCAACCATTTTTCATAATTTGTACCTCCATCCTATTCTATCTATATTTCATTGTTTCCTTGCTGTTTTTCCTGAGAATAGATGCTCAGAGAAAAGGAGGATGTTACTGTTTCAGTATCACCAGCACAATGCTTGATACATGGTCATAATTTAATAGGGATTTGTGGACATATGAATGTGCCCCTCAGCGTTTTGAAAGAAATGCCCTTTAACTTCTATCATCTAGTGCTAATGGCAATTTAAATTTACTTTATTATCTCAGCATACTTTGCAAAGTCACATTTAAATAGAAGATAAATTTGTATTTAGCATTAACCTTATTTATACCCTGCTTACTTTTTAAATTGCTGTATTTTACATTTGTCCGAATGATAATGAATATATCTACTGGAAATTGCTTTAACTTGAGGTAATGGCCTTATCAATAAAGAATCAATCTTGTAAAGTAGTTTTATTCTGTTCTATGCTTGTGGAATGATTTATTGCTATCCTCTTTCCTAGAAATCAAGGAAGCTGATGTACACATATGCTCACAAACCCAAAGATGGCTGAAAAGAGCAGAACGCCATGAACTTAATGCATTTGGAAATGTCATTCATCAGAGGAAAAGTAATTTCCTTTTAAAGCAAAATCATGATATATGTGACTTACAGGAGAAAACAGTAAAATCAAATTTAAGTATAGTTAAACAGAACAGAATCTATGAAGTAAAGAATCCTGTTGAAATTAGTAGAGATGGAAAATCATTCCTCCATGCCAAGCATGAAAACTTTCTTACTGAAATTAAATTCCCAGAATGTGGAAATTCTGTGAATACAAACTCACATCAGATAACTCAAAAGACAGCTAAACCGCATATATGCACTGAGTGTGGGAAGGCCTTCCTCAAGAGGTCTTGTCTCATTGATCACCAGAGAGTCCATACAGGAGAGAGACCTCATGGGTGCAGTGTGTGTGGGAAAGCCTTCTCTAGAAGGTCCCGACTCACTGAGCATCAGAAAACTCATGTACGAGAGAGGCGGTATGAATGCACTGAGTGTGACAAAGCATTCCGCTGGAAATTGCAGTTCATCGCACATCAGAAAATCCATACAGGAGAAAAACCCTATGTATGCGGTGATTGTGGAAAGGGCTTCATCAAGAAATCTCGGCTTCTTAATCATCAGCGAGTTCATACAGGGGAGAAACCTCATGGATGCAGTCTGTGTGAGAAAGCGTTCTCTAGAAAGTCCAGGCTCATTGAACATCAGAGAACTCATACAGGAGAAAAGCCCTATCAGTGTGCTGAATGTGACAAAGCTTTCCGCTGGAAATCACAGCTCAATGCACATCTGAAAACGCATACAGGACAGAAATCATATATATGCAGTGACTGTGGAAAAGGCTTCATTCAGAAAGGCAATCTCACTGTACATCAGCGAACCCATACTGGAGAGAAGCCTTATGCATGCAATGAGTGTGGAAGAGGCTTCATCCAAAAGGGCAATCTCCTTATACATCAGCGTACTCATACTGGAGAGAAACCTTATGTGTGTAAGGAATGTGGCAAAGGCTTCAGCCAGAAGACGTGCTTGATATCACATCAGAGATTTCACACAGGAAAGACTCCTTTTGTTTGTACTGAGTGTGGAAAATCCTGTTCACACAAGTCAGGTCTCATTAACCATCAGAGAATTCACACGGGAGAGAAGCCCTATACATGTGGCGACTGTGGGAAAGCTTTCCGAGACAAGTCATGCCTCAATAGACATCGGAGAACTCACACAGGAGAGAGACCCTATGGGTGCTCTGATTGTGGGAAGGCTTTTTCCCACTTGTCATGCCTTGTTTATCATAAAGGAATGCTGCACGCAAGAGAGAAATGTGTTGATTCGGTGAAGTTGAAAAATACTTTCTCAAAGAGTCACAGCTCATCACATGCAAGTGATCTACAGGAGAAAAATCCTGTTAACATAGTGGCTGTGCAGACGCCTTCTAAGATACCTTCTGAGACTTCATTAAACAACACTGAGTTTCAGGCAAATGGGGATAAAGCTGCTGTGGGACAAAGAGATGCCAGATGTTCTCCCTCAGCAGAGAGTATAATTTCCACTGAAGAAAACGCTTGTGAAAGCAGTGAATGTAACAGTGCTTTCTGTGGTCAGTTATATCACACCTTATGTCACAAAAAACACAAAGGAATAAACCGTGATTCACTTAAGGTAGAAGACCCCTGAATAAAACCTAGCTTATTGTTGACCAAGAAGTGTATGCTGAGAGAAAAACAGTATGAATGCAGAGACCAGGAAAGTCTTTTATGGGAAGATAGATCCTGTCATCAGTGACTATAGATCACAGATAATGAGTTCATAGTTGGTAGAAATATGCTGAGCATGGAAAAGTCTTTGCCCAGAAATAAGATCTCTGCAGGTGTCAGAGTTCATACAAAAGGGAAATGGTCGGAAGAGCTGATAGCAGTGAATGTGGCAGGGTCGCCAGTGGTATGTTGTGCCTCTGTTATCAGAGAAAATCATATAGAAATAAAACTAACTGAACATCTTAAGCAAAATATTAGAGAAGCAAATACGCACTGTGAAAATGAATAGTTCAGAGAATTCTGTCCCAAGTTTAAATTATTATAGATGAGGTATTATATGATTTGCATTTTAGGACACTATACCTTAAATGAGCCTCTTAGTGGCTCTTTAATCAAAAGCAGGTGGTTTGTGTTGCACGTCATTGGTTAAAGTTATAACACTGTGCACCTCTCTCCCCTCTTTTCCTGGCGTGAGTCTTCTGCTTCCATTCAGGATCATTATATGATTAACACTTGTATTTCTTTGGTTGTAAGAAGTGAAGTCCTTCTAAAGGACATGGACTATGTTTAATTCAGTAATGAAACACGATGTGTGCATGTGTTTATATCATGTCAGGGAATGAAGTTCCAGTGAGTATGGAATGAGTAAGTGATTAGTCACATTCTTGCTCCAGAAGGTAGTTCTCATCCTCATCCTGTCTCATTACTGTTAAACACACCACTCAGAATTTTTTTATCAACTGTATTACCTGGTGCTGTTCTAGAAAGTGTAAGCGATACAGTGATGAACTAAACAACAGCTGTTGCCATTTTTGAGTCACCATTTCATTTAAGCTAGATTATATACATGTGGAAATTCTACCCTCCAGCTGGGTGTGGTTGTGTCCACCTGTAATTTCCGCACTTGGGAGGCTGAGGCAGGAGGATCGCTATGAGTTCAAAGCCAGCATGGATAACATAGTGAAGCCCTGTCTCAAAAAAGAGAAAAAAAGAAAATTTTACCCTCCAGCACATATACTTAAAGAATGCATATACCTATACTACATGCAGTGGGATGTGTCCTTATAACTTCTTGTTCAAGGGGTGTATTATCTTTTGGAGTGGGAGGGAGGGAGAATTTATATAAAACAGGATATGGATACTTCTTTTAAAATGTTCGTATCTCTGTACCTAAATTATAAATTTCTTCAGTCTCTGTAAGTATTCGTATATTCCCCAGTACATAGCAGAATAGGAAGTTGTAGAGTTGGAAGGTAAATGCAGGTACACAACTGACTTAATGGACTGACCAAGTAATGTCAGTCATGGCAGGAAAGCAACTAGTGGAAAGAAATTTTAAGGATCAGCATCGCCCCCCCTCCAAACAAACAAAAACCCTCAAGATTGGTGAAGATGTGACCCTTCTGGACACCTTGGAGGACAGTCCTTACGTTTCTCTACATACCTATCAATTTTGACTGTTGCTGTGATCTGAAAAGTCCTGGCTCTGCTGACACCTGAATTGAGAAATTGCTTCATCATCGTTTGCCCTTGTCATCTCTCCTCTACACAGTTCGTTCCTTTAATCAGTAAAGCGAGACCTGGCCTAGGAACAGTAAGTCCCGTTTGTGAGGGGAAAAGTGGAAATCTGCCATAAAGTCTCACAGTGGATCCCACACCTGGGCACTCAGGTAGGCACTAGATGTGAACAAAATAGGCAATTAATGGCCCATAACAGGATGCATTCAAGGCAGATGCTTTCTAGCAAATAATAAGAAATGGACTCAACCCAGATTTCAAATCCTCTTACATCTTGTGATTCTATACATCCTGTCATGTCACTCATACACTCCCTCAAGTCAGCAGTGTCCCCAAATGGGCAGACCTGAGAACCGGATGCTGAACGTGTGCCAGGTAAATACAGAATTTTACCTAGTTGGACAATTCCAAGCTGCTTCTAAAACGGCAGTACCAAGTTACCTCCTTTACTGCTTTACCTCTTCATCATAAAAGCAGTGGCTAATACGTATTTATTAGATGTGCTGTTCACCAAACACTGCATTATTTAATCTTGTGATGTTTTACATGTTCCATGCCCATCTTCATGTGTTTTAGGAAAATAATTGGTTACATATGAAGCTTCATCCTCTTCTCCTAACTCCATACTCCATAGAGTGTACACAGAAACTGCCCAGGGTACATATCTCCATCTGATGACCATAACCATCAACTGCTTTTCCCACGGTGGCCGCTGCCTCTCCACCTTCCTCAGACATCTCGTCTTGCACAAACCTTGCTGGTTCTCCAGAGGCACTTGCAACCCAGAGGCCTCAGGGTACTCCCAGATTTGGCCTAAGCGCTCAGAATAGCCTGAGATACCGCGTGGACAGTGCTTCTGCAGAGGGTGCTCAGCCATCAGCCGCCCAACATTTTTATACCTCTTCTAGTAACGCGGTGACTAAGGAGCCCTGAAGTTAGTTCTGTATGTACCTCCCACATCCCTGAATTGAAGCGGCCATCAACCTCCGCGGGTCCTAACACTGCGATAGGTGTGACCATGATGTCAAATACAGACCTCAAGCAGACTCACCAAGTGACTCCATCCAGCTCTGGAATACCTTAGATCATATGACTAGAGCAAAGCACTACTGTGATTATAGAAAGATAGTATCTGAATGTTTCCAGAAATGAAGAACTTCATAGGATTTGGTTTGTGGGAAAATGCAGTATTTATTAGTGTAGCCTGGAGTATATATAATCTGTTGTTTTCCAAGGAAAGTGTGGAGAATTAATTGAATATCAATTCTATCACAACTTTTCAGACTTTTATATTATGTGGAGGCACCCATGAAGCAATGGGCTTACTTTGTTCAGTATTTATCAAGTAACTCCTTTGTACTTGATACTATCTGAGTTCTTGAGGATATAATGGTGAATAAAACAAAAATATCAGTTTTCTCTTGGAATGAGCATTGAATTAGATTATTTGTGATATTTAATTGCTATCTTTACACTCAACCATTTCAGTATGTTTAAACTTTTTATTAAGTGACATAGACATGAAACAACTGGATCAAGGCATGTGTATTTAGATTGAGGAGTTAGAAAATTCATAACTGATCACACATCAAAAGTTCAATTGTTATACATAGCCAGTGACCGACACTGAGTAATACAAGCATACGACATTCCGGCAGCCACAGAACAGACTATTGAGTAGTGCTAGCTTACAGAATCAGCATTCCTAATGGCAGAGAAAAATAATACTTGATTTGGAAAATGAAAATGAATAATCCAATATTTTTAAGGATAAAGTAAGTTTTTATTTATAGTCTTATAGAAAAGGGGGGCTGGGGATTTGGCTCAGTGGTTAGAGTGCTTGCCTAACAAGCACAAGCCCCTGAGTTCAATCCCCAGCACCAAAAAAAAAAAGAAAAGGGGGAAACATTAAGTTGCAAAACGATTCTTCAGCGCTATGTAAAGCTTACTGGTTATCTTCATGGAATGGAATCCAACACAGATGGAGAGAAGGGCATATAGTAGAGATCAGCAAATGGCAGGATCGGTAGGAAGAAGAAAGAAATGAGGCCTAAACACACAAGACCCTTCACTAGGATGAGCTGACCACAGCAAAAACCAGGGCTGGATCACAGAATGGAGATAGAGTCCGAGACAGGAAGGAAAGAAGTGAGGGTGCCCCTGGGGCGCCGGGTAAACTGCTCCTGGTATTTACATTACGGAATCAGTTAGCTCTGTTTCTTAGACGTATACATGAAAAGAAAGGAAGATTTGAGCATTATTTTAAGCTGCTGCTTTGCAATTCCGACATCAGAAATAGGGATAATTCACTCAGATTCGCATTTCAGCAATAGGAAATAAATATCAAAACATCATCACTGGCCTTTGATACAAAACCTCTAACCCCACTCAATGCTCCCCTCATCCCACCCCATCACAAGTGCCCTCTACCACTTCATGGGGCTGCTGCTTCACTGCTACTATTTCCCACACATACTCCAAGTGTCAGGTGGCCCTTCGCCAGGCTGGTGCCACAGGCTCAAATAGTGGCCAAGTCAAGCAGGAATGAACCATGCCAAGGACACCACAAACCTGCCTCCACTTTCACTTTACACCATAAACTTCTTTAAGGATCTGGTCTTTCAACAGGAGTGATAAGTAACTTTTTAGAAAAAAAGTCCATACAAAGGACAGCAGGTGATTCTGATGACTCCAAACTGGTGATCTTCTTGAGGTAAAGCAGTTTAAAAATTCACAAAGTCTACCAAAGAGAACTGTAGGCCAGGAGGGGAGGCGCAAGGGAGGTGTGTCCTCCAAGCACACGCCCCACGGGACTGGAGGAACTGGTGGGGTGGGTAGGAGACCTTGCGCTCTAAGGTCCAGCTGGCCATTTGTCCTCCACAGAAAAAGCTGGCCAAGATGGAGTGTTTTGTTTTAAAAGTTCCTGGTGGGAACAGAGAATCCCTGAAGGGAATACATTTAAAAAGTGAAAATGGGGGAGAATGTAAGCTGTTGTCCACGAGCTTCTGCACAAAAATTTAAAAAGAAAAAGAAAGTCTCAAGTGGTTCTGAGGTGTCTAATGCACTGAGAGAGGCAGAGTTCTCACTGTGGGCGGCTCCCACGCAGCTGAGCTGGCCACCATCCAGAGTTTCTTCTGTGTGGAGGTCTTCAGGCTCCAACTCCAAGCTGGAGTCTAAGTCTAAGGACTATTTGCTTCCAACATTTCCTCAGATGAGAATAAAACTGATTTATTTGTAGGTAAATAAATTCTCAGATATAAACAAACTCTTTAGCAGCAATGTTACCTCTGAAACTTTTTGATATGTAGAAATGTCGGTATCATATTGGTGCACATCTTTTCTGAAGGGTTATATATACACTTCTGAACCAAAGGAAACAAGTGAATAATTAATTATCACTGTCATTCTTGGCTCTGTGGTTTTATGTGTTTAATTGTTGTCTCCTGGCCAATAAGCTCCTTTAGGGTATATTTTATGTCTTTCTATCCTCCTAGGTATTTACTGTAGAGGCAGACGGAGGAGCAGCTCAATTGGCATTTCCAGTGATTTTTACAGTCAAGCAGGTTCATCGTTCTGTGATATCTCATTAGTAGTATTTCAGTGTCATTGGTCCCTTGTAATGACCTGCAGAAGTTCGTTCATTAATGATCCAAAACTGCCCAGCCAAACCACAGCTTCCAGCAATATCAACTGTGTGACCAATGTAACCTTGAAGAATCCACGGAAGTTGCTGCCAGGAAAGAACCTGTGAGGAAATACAGGATTAGATGATTTACTGCTTTGCTAAAGATCATACATAGATTGCATCTGTTTTACAATCATGATTACTGATAAGCATTTTCTATATCATTGCTATAAGATATCCTGGATTTTCTGAATCATTTTCATCTCTGCCTTTTCCGACACGTGAGGGATCAATACTGCCTGAACCTAGCTGACTTGTTGGTGGCTGCTGTATTTTATTTTAAAGATTAATGAGGCTCACGTGTTTTTAAGAAAAACAAGTCATTTTCATTGAACTAGTTTAAGAATATGATGTCTACCATAGGTATTACTCTTTTGTCGACCTACCTGTTTAATGACTGTTCGGACTTATGACCCATCTTTTTTTGTGTGTATAGTTCTGTATGTCTCGTTTATAGAGCCTCAATTTTTTGTACAGTACAGTTTGTTTATAAAGTACTGTGGTTCTTGATGATTGTACTGTACAGTTCTGTAGTTTCATGTTCTGTTATACAGTACAGTACTGCGTGTAAGAGTTTTACAAATAAGAGCAAAATCATCAAGTTGGAGTTTCCTTTGATCATTTCTTTGTTCTAAATATTGTAATGTACATACTATATACAACTCTTCATTTAGCGACCAATTAACGACCTAGTCAGGGGAATGGAGTGCAGTCGTTAAATGACTAGTGTCTGTAACAGTGGAATTCTAAGCAGCAAGTAAGTTATTGAAACACAAAAACTGGTGAATTTGAAAACAATCATGCTGTGTGAAAGACTCCAGAGTTTAAAAAAAATACACACTGGATGATTATATTCACAGAATGCCACTTTGTGGGATAAAAGACCACTTTGTGGGATGTGTTTTGTACTTGAACAGGGTGGAGGCGCACGGTTGGAACGACACTGGAAAGTTGGTCACCACTGTGATCGCTGCATCCCCCACACAATCTTTCTCCAGATGTTTTTTATCTTCTAAAGTCGCTGCCATCTGGTCCCCGGAGAGCTTAACCCTAACCCTAACCTGTTATGATGTAGGGACACCGAATTGCCCCTGGGATGCCTATGTCCATAGTTTTCCTACCTAACGCCCCAACTACTATACGGCCAGACCACATCGCCAGCATGTGTTTTTTTTTTGTTTTTGCCCAGCTTGCTTTTTCCTAAGGGCTCTAAATGTTTCGCATTTAGAATAGCGACTGAGGTGCCTAAACGTCATTGTAACTTCACACTGAGCTCAGACAGGCAGTCGTAAAGACCCCTAGGAATGCCCGCCGCGCCTTTGCGGTGGGGGCGGGCGGGCCTTTGAAGCTTGAGTTAACTGCACTGGGCGACAAGAAGTGGCCATCTGTCTGTGCTCTGTCCCTGGAAAAGGATTTGCCCGCACGTCTTGTCTGCCTTGTGTGACCGCCAGCCTCGGACGATCTCTCCCATTTTCCGTTAGAACCTTGCTACCTGGAGAAGGACCGTTTCGTGGTTCTCTCGGGCTCTTTGGAGACGCGAAAACCACCGCTACGCCTGCTGTACGGCAGGCGTCAAAGATGGCCGCGCCCAGGACGCCAGGACGCCAGGGCGCGGGCGCGGGATCTTACGTCATCAAGAAGAGCCGGAAGGCCGTCTTCGGTTCTCGAGAGACAGTCTACCCGCCTTGACTTGCGTTTGCTGGAGTGGGGGCTGGGTGAGGAGAGCCAGATGTGGAAGTTCAGGGAAGTGAGTTCTACCTTTAGGAGGTCGCTGCGGGTTCAGGAGAGAGCCGGTCCGAGCGTAGGTCAGTCCAGTAGAGAGGGCGGGGAGGGAGCATTCTGTGGGCGTCCACGGAGGCGGTTGTCGCTTTACCGCGGCAGGAGATAGCGAGGGTGTGGAGGGGAGCGCGCCGGGGTCTGTGGGGGCGCCTGTGATGCGGTGTCTGCCTGGTCGGTCGTAGTGAGCTCTGGTTATCAGTGATTCAGAATCGGAACCTGCCAGCGACCGAGAGTCCTGAGCTCGGGGATTCGGGTCTTCGCGGCCCGCTCAGTCTGTGGAACTCAATGATCGAGAGCTTGGGGGTGCCGTTTGCCAGGGAATGCGGCCCTAGCTTCGGGTTATGGATTAATTCCCTCGATGACCAAGAAGCCATGAAGGGAGGGCAGTGTCCGTGTGGGTCTAGTCCAAGTCTGGGTAATAGTCTGATGGAGTGGTGGTCACTGCCTTGTGCACAGATTGAGAAAGTGGAGTCTTGGAGGCTCAGAAGCTCTGGCCGGTGAGTGTGTTGAAGTCAGACTTTGCAGTAACACACTTGATGAACATTAACATTTCCCCAGATGTTCAGGTCCAGGTCCCTCCTCCAGGACTAATTTTTCTGATTCTCTTTTCCCACATTGTCCAATCTTCTTGAACACTCAAAAGTTAAAATTTTGGGGGTTATGAGTAGTTCAGCATATTTAAGACTGACAGGCTTTCTATTTAGCTGTGGTTTTAATCTTCTGAGTTTACTGAATATTTCCTTTCAATTCCATATGAGAGTATAAAGACTGGTATTCAAATGCTTTTTTTTTGAGATGGAGCCTCACTGTGTAGTTCAGGCTGGCCTCAAGGCGATCCTCCTGCCTTAGCCTCCTAAGTGCTGGGATTATAAGCTTTAGCCTCCCAAATGTTGGTATTACATGGCCAACTCCAGTGTCTGTATTTTGAGATAGGGTCTTGCTAAATTGCCCAGGCTGAAATCAAACTCCCAGTCCTCCTGCCTTAGCTTCCCAGAATGCTGGAGTCACAGACATGTACCACCAGGCCCAGCTTTATTTATTTATTTATTTATTTATTTACTTACTTACTTACTTTGGTGCTGGGGATTGAACTCAGGGCCTTGTGGTTACTAGGCAAGCACTCTACCGCTTGAGCTAAATCCCAGTCCCTGAGCTAAATCCCCAGCACCACCATGCCCAACTTTTAAGTTATTTTTTAAAATTTTTATTTATAGCTCATTATTTCTCCGTCATCTTTTTGTGTGTGTTTGTGTCCAGTTTTTCATGTTGCAGTCTGTATGGGTATATGAAGACTTTAAAGAGTTATAAAGGCAACAGACTTTAAAGGAAAAAACTTATAGTTCTTTACCGTCTTTCTGATCTCATTTCTAAAATTGATCTGAGAATTTCCTGTGACTGAGGCATGGTGCTGGGCTAATTCTCCTTTGTCACCTACCCTTTCACATTCGTACTACTTCCACACTTCAAAGAAAGTGGTTGATTGTATAGTTTGGTTGGCCTGAGGTATGAAATTGCCTGGGAAAGCAAGTAAAGAGAAATATTGGGGGTCATATGTTAAGGTAAGTGTACAATACGAGGGAATGTACCCTGAAACTTGTTTTGTTCTTCATTCTGCAGGTCCTGGCCATTCCAGGAAGGGACAAAAAGTGAATGAAGAACGACTTCCAGGACTTGCATATCATTTCTGGAGATACCTTCATCAGTGACTGAGATTATTAGAGCACATACAGAAGAGACAAAGAATATCCCAGTTGACTCTTTCCCTAAACAGAAGAAAATGACCTCTGTTCAGGTGACCTTTATCTCATTTTATTCTCTCCTTTATTTGCTAATAGATTTGTATATTTCTAGAAAAGTCATTCCAGGAATTATCTAGAGAGGAATAAATTTTGTATCTAACATGGAAATGTAGGATCAGGAATATGGTGTTCACATGATTTCTACTAAATGATTGATGTTGGAACATCACGTGTAAAAGAAGAATCTCGTGGATAGCAGTAGCTGTTAGCTTGTGGCTAATATCTCTGAAGCCAGCACAAGAGCATCATGCTAAGTTATATGATACACAGTGACCTAGGAGTCAGCAAACAGGATCCCGAGGAGATGGCAGTATGTATTTCATGGCACTTAGGAAATTCACCCAAGGACTAGGCCTGCGTCTGTCTAAGCTTGTCTAGGAATAAAACCTAAATGGCCTCAGAAAATGAAGGGAGTGTAGGGCCCTCACCTGTTTTGAACAGGTGGATGAACTGGCATTTAAGCACATACAGATTTAGCTTTAGGAAATTGCAAAAAATATTGTCCAAGATAGGCTTGAGTTCTTCGGTGTTGCTTTATAACTTCATGTCAGAACATACAGAATCTTTCTTCATTTTCAGATCCAATTCTGACCTACTTTTATTGCTTTTTTTTGTAGTTGTATACATTACTCATTGATATACTTTACTTTTTAACTTCCTTGTTTTTTGAAACAGGGTCTTGCTCTGTATCCCAGGCTGGCCTTGAACTCATGGCGGTCTTCCTGCTTCAGCCTCCAAAGTGCTAGGATTACAGGTGTTTGCTACCATGTGTGACCTCATTGGTACATTTTAAAGTGAAAAAATTTTAATAGTGAAGTACACACAGAGTTCTGTAATCTTGTTGCATGGGAGACTGAGACAGGAGGAACACTTGAGCCCAGGAGTTCAAGACTAGCATGGATTCTATAATGAAACCCCATTTCAAGAAAAAAATTGTCTTTTTATTTTAAATTTCTGTTTTCTAATTTCCTCATTCTGGCTTGGTAATTGTTTAGTAGTTAACTATCTCAGAATTTGTGTGTTTACATATGTATATTTATAAATGTATGTTTATTTATGTACACATCTGTGTACATAAACACATGTATTATAACTTTTTTTTTGTACCTGTGGAATCATATTCCAAAGAATATAACCTGTTGGCCTGAGATGGTGTCATTTAGAGATTTATTTTATTTTATTTTTGGTTTTTTGAGACAGGGTCTCACTATGAGTTTAGGCTGGCCTTGAACTCACTGTGTAGTCCAGGCTGGCCTTAAATTTATGGTGATCCTCCTGCCTCAGACTCCCGTGTGTTGGGATTATAGGCATGTGTCACCGTGCCCAGTTTTATCTTGCTTTTGATGCTAATGTCTTGCTGGTTTTCATAATTTACAATTGCATCTGGTATCTTATTTTCCATTTGATGTATCTAAATGGAGATTTTCTGCTTGGCTTTGCTGGTTTACTGTTTCTGAGTTATAGGGTATTTTATCAGTTCTGAAAATTTCTCGCTCCTTAGATCTTTGTACATGCAGTCTGTATTGTTAATAAGAGCAGTACTACTTCCCTTACATTCCTTATGTATTGATAAAAGAGAAAAAACGCATATTAAGCAGAATTCTGTGGTTATAGGAGTCGCTGACACTGGAGGACGTGATTGTGACATTCACTCAGGAGGAGTGGCAGCTCTTGGAGCCAGCACAAAAGACTCTATACAGGGACGTGATGTTGGAGAACTACAGCAATCTGCTGTCCGCGGGTGAGGACGGTTGCCCTCTGTCACCCAAGCCTGCCGTACGTGGCCTTTCCTTTAACAGCTACCTAATGTGTCAGAGCCTCTGTGGCAATGTCAAGTGGTAGACTCCTGGCTCCCAAGAGAGTACAGTGGGCTCTCTCCGGAGAGAAGAGCCTTCACTTTGCAGATGCAAACACTGTCCAGTTCTTTGAATGTAACTTTCTCCCGTGTTGCCGTATCCCAGCCCAGTCAGTGTGTCCAAGTCGTCTCTCATTTCTCACAAACAGGGTATCAAGTCGGCAAGCCAGATGCGCTGCTCAGGTTGGAACAAGGAGAACCTTGGACAGTAGATGAAACGCACGGTCGAATCTGTCCAGGTGGGTGAATGAGAACCAACAAAATGTATAAGCGAAGAATCATATTCTAGCCAGTCAGTCAGAAGGCGGTAAGAGTGTCTGAAGATACAGAAACAATCTCCATGCATTTCTCTGCTTATCTTAGAACATTTCCTTTAGCTCTTTGCAGAGAAACATACCCTCTTGGTAGTTTTTGTTTTTGGGTTTTTGTTTTTGTTTTTTTTTGTCTTATGTCTTGCTTTTTTATTAGTTTGCCTAATTTTCCTCTTCCTTAGATTCTCTCATCTTCCCCTTCTCTACACTCTTAGTGTCTCTGCCTGTTCATTCCTCTCCCTTTGAAGATTCTCCTTCTAGACCACACTCTTTATTAGAGATCTTTGAATTCATCACAGTCTTCTGATTTGCGCTTTCCTGTTCTGCTGGGAAACACTGATTGCTCTTCCTAAAATCCAGCCACATCTTGTCTGTTGTGCCTTCACCGTAACGTGATTATATTGTGCATTTATCTGGTTCCTCAGCTCCTTCTTCCTCTTACTCTGATTCTTCAGTGTTTTATTTTCTGTTTTCTGTACTCACTTCCTAATCCTTAAATTCTGTTTTCTCTTGTTTAAGCTTTGTCTGTTCTCTAGATGACACTGCCAAATTGACAGTCTAAATGTAATATTGTCTAAATGTACACTTAAGTTCTACATATTTTAATTTTTTCTATGAGTAAGGAATAGGAATTGTTCCCTCCACAAAAAAATCCTTTCCACCATTCTGTTTTAAAGTTAGAGTATCCTTAACTACCATACATCTTTGTTATTTTCATGTTGACACTGTGTTTTGAATATTCGCTGCCTATAATGTCTGCTTCTTAAAGGTCTTTGATATTTTTATTGACTATAACTTGAAAGGACTGCTTTAAATTCTACATCACTTCCAATCTAAACTTGATCATAACTTATGTTTGACTTAGTTTATTTCCTCTGTATATTTGACAGTTTGATTTTTCTTTAGTTCATCTTAGATTTTGAGATTATTCATTTCCCTAAGTCATTTGTTTTTTCCCTTTATATTTTTGTATTTTTAGAACAGTTTTATCATATAACTTGCCAATTTAACATTTACAAGTTAGTACTTTCTAGTATATTAACAAGATTATGTAACCATTTCCCCAATTTTGGAAGATTTTCCGCTCACTTAAAACCCATTTGTGTCACCCAGCATAGTGGCACATGCCTGTAATACCAGCCGTCAGGAGGCTAAGGGAGAAGGATCATGAGTTCAAGGCCAGCATGGAGTATGTAGCAAGACCCTGTCTCAAAGCAACAACAAAAAAACAAAATCAAAACCAAAAACCCATTTTATCCCAACCTTATCCTAGGCAACTGCTGACTACTTTCTAGCTCTAGATTTCCCTTTTGGGATATTTCATAAAAAAGAATCATAAAATATGTGGTCTGTGTGTCTTTTCTCAAAATTAACATGTTTATGGTATTTTTCCATATTTTAACATGTATTAATACCACTTTTTCCAAGTAATATTACACTGCATGGAAATGTTCCATTTTATTTATCCATCCATCTGTTGATGGACATTTGAGTTGTTTCAGCTTGTTAGCTTTTGTGAATCATACCGCTCTGAACATTTATGCGTAACTTTTTTGTGAACATGTTTTCATTTCACTTGGATATTTACCTGTGATTAGAATTCTTGGGTCATATGGAAATCAGGAACGATCTATATTCAGTGCTTCCGGTTGTCTTCTCCCGTTCGGCACGATGTGTGACAGTACACACAAAGTACTGTCAACCAGGGAAATGCTCTTGAACCTTTCGCGCTCTGAGTTTTTATTAGGCTTCACATACTGCCCGCATAGCTGATCTTTAGTCTTTGGTCTCTCTCTGCAGTTAGGCCAGTAGGTTTTAGTTTCTTTGAAGGATAGAACTGTATGTCATGGCCCAAAGCCTCTGTCATAAATTCCATAGTCCGTTAGTGACAGACAGTGGCCACCGCTCTCTTTGGCTGAGGTTAAATCTTCACAATGCCGGGGTAGCTATAAAAATGAATAATAAAGACAGGAGTTAATTTAGAAATATAGAGGAAGTAGGTCTTATCGTGGTATAGTCAGAAAGAGTGACAGGATGATGTGTACAACATATACCTAGATTTTCAGTAAGGAAGATTAGGCATAAATTAGGAATGAAGGCATGAAATGCGCAAGGCCGTGGGGTTGACTGTCAGTAGATTGTCCTGCAGTTGGCCAAATGAGAACCAATGTTAGAAGGTGCAGTAGTCTTGGTAATGGAAACCTTTACTGCCAGGATAACTGTTTAAATTTTAGATGATATATGTAATGGAGGTAAGATGGTGGAAGTTTGGTTAGTTTTGTATTTTTGCAGCCCTAAGTAGTCCTACCTTTCACGTGGATGGTGGCAGTGTAGCAATAATAAGCAACAGTTAAATCTAAGAAAAACTGAAAGTAAAATTGGCACAACTTTGGTTCGGAAGGAAGTTTTTATCCTTTAGTACAGCTTAACCAATGCTAAAATGAACGGTATACAGTAGTAGGGACATTGAAGGGGAAAAAGTTTGGCTGTGAGTTCTCTGCCATATGTAGAATGTGATTGAAAATGAGAGTTTTCATGTCCCATGCAGTAACACATTAGTTTCTGAAGACATCTGCATAGTATACTGGCTACTTGCAAAATTCTCCAACATTGTCTCCCTGTTTCATTGCAAGTGTGATGCATGATGACATGACACAGCCAGACCAAAGGTTAGAGTGTGGAGTCTTCTAGGGACGGGGATGTAGCTCAGCGGTAGAGCGCCTGCTTGGCAAACGCAAGGCCCCACGTTCGATCCCTAGCACCAAAAAAAAAAAAGAATATGGAGTCTTCTATTAACTATGTTGGTATTTTAGAAAAGTTAATTTGTAGTGGTTTGCATATCAAAAGGCAAATTCAGAAATAAGATTACCTCATAATAGTCTGTTTCAGTTCATTATAATTCAAGTGCTACAGATCTTGCATTCTTACTTGTTACCTGACAAATATATTCTATACGTTTTATTTTGCATATTTTTCTGGTATCTGCAGTCAGAGTTTCATTCCTCTAAATAGGATCGAAGAATCCCAAAACTCAAATGCAAGAATGTCTAAAATCTTGCTTTTATACCTTCATCATCCATGTCCTCCCAACATATCATCCAGCACTCTTTTTTCCTTTGTGGTGCCAGGGAGAAAATCCAGGGTCACATATGTAGAGCTGCTTATAAGCTTGTGGCCCTATAAGTGAACCACACTTCCAGCCCAGTTTCTCTTTTCTTGAATAGTATGTATATATTATTTTCACATGACTGTCTCCATTTATACTTCAAGCTAGATTCTTGATGTTAGTATTACCTATTTAAAATCAGTGTCAAAGTTCATATTTCACAATCCATACTTTTATTTTATAGGTTCCAGACTTAGTAATGTTCCCCATCTCATTAGGAGATTCTGCCACCTCCTTGGTGGCTCAAGCTGAATAGTTAGTGAAATAATTCTTGATTCCTCACTTTTATTGACTATTCTCCCCTTTAAAACCATCATTTAGCTTAGTATTTTCTTTATACAAATATAAATACAATATATATACAATATAAAAATTTCTTCCTCCATCTCCATTGCTTCTTAAGTCACATTTGCCATCTCCAACTCTCTTCTTTTTTCCTTTTCATTTATTTTTTTCCCTTTCATTTATTTTTTTCCCTAACTAGAATTTGAGAACAGTGAAAGTAAGGCATATTTTGTATATCCCAAACATCAGTAGAGTGCTTTTTATATGGAAGTCATTTAATAAATATTTATGGAGTGAATAAATATAACCTTTATCATTTGGATCAGTGTTCCGTCTTTTTGGTCTGATGTCTCCCTAAGTTTTGTGGAATAGTGTTCCTACAAACTGTTATTTGCTTATAACAGTGACACGCTTATATCCTACTGTGTCTACATGTTTTACAAGGTCCTCTGTGGAAAATAGCCAAAGCTCTCCAGATTGTTAACGGGTACACTTTATTTCCACTCTGTTGTAAATTTTTGCTTTGTTTATATTGTTGTTTTTACCAGTAAGTAAGGAATAAGGAACAGTTCTATAGGGAGTTGCTTTTATACTCTTATCATAGTGTTATTACCAAAAAGGCTTTTTTTCTCCTTGTAGTGCTTGGGGTTGAACGCAGGGCCTCTTGCATGCCAGGTAAGCGTGCTACCACTGAGCTATATCCCAGCCTCAAAACCATTTTTTAAAAACACCAAAGAGGGCTGGGGCTTTGGCTCAGAGGTTAGAGTGCTTGCCTGGCGAGCACAAGGCCCCAAGTTCGATCCCCGGCGCCAAACAAAACAAAAAAATAAAAACGCCAAAGAAACTCCTACTGATCCACAGAAGCTTTAATTCATTATTGTCTTACTTTCTAGAAAATAGCAGAGTTGATAATCATCTGCAGGGTCACGTGAAAAAGCAAAGAATGGTGAAGAGTATGGAACAGCACCACAAACACACTGCATGTGGGGACACTGTTCCTCAAAGCAAAAGTCACTTTGGGCTACATGTAAACACTCTGAAATCAGGTTTAAATCTTGCCAGCTGGAACAAAAACTATGAATTTAAGAATGCAGCTCAGTTTATGGCGAGTGTGGAGTCATTTTTGAATGGCAGGTGTGAAGAATTCCATCCTGCAGTTCAGTTCCCTGTAAATAGAGAACCTGTTACCAAATCCCGGCTCACTAAGCGTCCGAAAGCTCACGAACTAGAGAAAAGCCAGGTATGCAGCGAATGCGGGAAAGCCTTCGCCAAGAGGTCTCAGCTGACTGATCACGAGCGAGTCCACACAGGAGAGAAACCTTACGGATGCAACATATGTGCAAAAGTATTCTCCAGAAAGTCCAGGCTCAATGAACATCAGAGAATTCACAGAAAAGAAAACTCGTTTACATGCAGTGAATGTGGAAAAGTTTTCACCATGAAGAGCCGTCTGATTGAACATCAAAGAATTCACACTGGAGAGAAGCCCTATGTATGCAGTGAGTGTGGCAAAGGGTTCCCGGGCAGGCGTAATCTCATTGTACATCAGCGAAATCACACTGGAGAGAAGTCCTATGTGTGTAGCGAATGTGGAAAAGGCTTCACTGGGAAAAGCATGCTTCTCACACATCAGCGAACTCATACGGGAGAGAAGCCCTACATCTGCAGTGAATGTGGGAAGGGCTTCACAACAAAGCACTATGCCATCATACACCAGCGAAATCATACAGGAGAGAAACCGTATATATGCAGTGAATGTGGGAAAGGCTTCACCATAAAACGTCGCCTGACTGAACATCAGCGAATTCATACAGGAGAGAAACCCTATGTGTGCAGTGAATGTGGTAAAGGATTTCTTAGGAACAGTAATCTCATTGTACATCAGAGGAATCATACAGTGGAGAAATCTTACGTATGTGATGAATGTGGAAAAGGCTTCACTGTGAAGACTGCACTCATCATACATCAGCGAACTCACACGGGAGAGAAACCTTACATTTGCAGTGAATGTGGGAGAGGCTTCCCCTTGAAGAGTCGGCTGATTGTACATCAGCGAACACATACTGGAGAGAAACCTTACAAATGTAGTGAATGCGGGAAAGGTTTCATTGTTAATAGTGGACTGATGGTACATCAGCGAACTCATACTGGAGAGAAACCCTATGTATGCAATAAATGTGGAAAAGGTTTTGCCTTTAAGAGCAATCTTGTTGTACATCGGCGAACTCATACTGGAGAAAAACCTTTTGTGTGCAGTGAGTGTGGAAAAGGCTTCACCATGAAACGTTATCTCATTGTACATCAGCAAATTCATGTAAGGGAGAAATCCCATACATGTAGTGAATGTGGAAAAGGCTTTGTCTTGGAAACTGAGCTCATTTTACATAAGCAAGTTCATACTGGAGAGAAACCATATGCATGCAACGAATGTGGTAAAGGCTTCAATGTGAAAAGCCGTCTAATTGTTCATCAAAGAACTCATACAGGAGAGAAACCCTTTATTTGCAGTGACTGTGGAAAAGGCTTCTCGTCAAAGAGAAATCTCACTGTACATCAGCGAACTCATAATGAAGTCAAACTCTGACATTGCAATGAATAATGCTCATGCCTTCAGGAAGAAAGTACATCTTGTACAACATCAGATATTTCATATGGAATAGACCTGTGTGTATGGAGTGGGGAAAATTCTATACACTGCCAATCTACTTATTCACTAGAGAATTTAGACAGAAGAATTTAATGCAATCACTGTGGGGAAATCTTCAACATGGATTGTCTTTTAATTTTTTGATGTACTCAGTGTAATCAAAGAACTCATACTAAAAAGACTATGGATTTTGCAGTTGGGGGTAACTCTCATTTACCACATTTCATTAAAATTACAATAGTACATACATGAGCGATGTGTTAGGGTACATAATCCTTGGCACATAATCTGAACTCATTACATAGCAGCAAACTCATGCAGAGGCAAACTGTATTAGTACTCGAATTCTTTACATATTAGTGTGCTCCTAGCATACATGAGTATAGTATAAAACAGCCTGTTAGAAGATTTTTATTATTGGAGATTATGGAATTTCCCTTCAGTGGTTACTGTATGCCAAATGTGGGAAAACCCTCTGATACATTCAAGTGGAAAAGTTGAAGAAAATTTCTAAGTAATTATATGTCTTGAAAAGTATGTGGAGATATACTACATATAAGTAGAGAGACTAAGAAAGACTTATATGGGAAGAAAGGCGCTATCTCATTGGTGATCAAAATAAATTATCAGTGAGCTGAAACACAGTAGTGACATAATGATCATAGGAAAGGCTTTGCCCAGAAATGAAACCTTAGTAATGGGATATTTCACACTGAAGAAAAGAAATTTCAGATGGCAATGAACATGGCAGAATTTCAGTGATATATTCTGCCTCATTATTTATCATTAAGGCATACAGAAGTAAAACAAGAACTGTAGGGGCTGGGGATTTAGCACAATGGTTAAAGCGCTTGCCTTGCAAGCACAAGGACCCAAGTTCAATCCCCAGCACCAAAAAAAAAAAAAAAAAACCTCAACTGTAAATGTGTAGCAACTAGCAAAGTGTCAGGAATTCACAGAAGTAAAGAAACCTCATGAAAACAATTAATTTGAAGGGCTATCACAAGGATAAAGTTATCACACACCTGATAACCATTTTGGAACAGAGAAACTAAAAATGATTCTGCTATTTTAAAATGCATTCTCATAATTGATTAAATTTTAATGTAATGTAAAAGGCAAGTGTTCTGTCCCCATCTTGTATGTCATTAGCTTTTCCATTTGTTAGGCTCAGAATTTGTCTACTGCTGGGCCAGGGATTTAGCTCAGTGGTTAGAGTGTTTGCCTTGCAAGCATGAGGCCCTGAGTTCGATTCCCGGTACCAAAAAAAAAAAATAGAATTTGTCTACTACTGATGTACTTCAAAAGTACATTAAATTCAAGCCAGGCATGGTGGTGCATGCTTGTAATCTCAGCACTTGGGAGGCAGAGACAGGAGGATTGCTCTGAGTTCAAGGGCAGCTTGGACTACATAGCAAGACCCTGTCTCAAAACAAAAAGTACATTAAATTTATAAATGTAATTCAACATTTTGGTACTTATCTAAGTTTATAAGTAGCATTAAGTAGTTGACAAAAATACCTAAATGATTTTACAGTTTTGAAATAATTTTAGATTCACAAGAAATTACAAAATATATGTTCCTCAGTACCTGTCATGCAGTTTCTTCAGTGATACTCCTGACCATAATACGGTGTATAATCAAAACTAATTAAAATGCCAGCACTCTTTGTTATTGTTTTGATGCTGAGGATCAAACACAGTTTTCAGCCTACTACACACATGCTCTATCACTACGCAATCTCCCCAGTTTGTAGATCAGTTCTAATTTAACTACAGATCTTATTTGGACTTCACTGGTTTCTCAGTGCACCAAACAGGTATGTTTTATTTTTTGCGTGTATGTAGAATTCTAAAAAAAATTTATGATGTACAGATTTCTGTAAATTCCACCAAAGTCACAAACTTTGTAAAAGGAAACATCCTTCTATTAGCTTTTAGTACTCAAACCCTCTTCCCTCAACTGGATCACACGCCAACTGCTGATCAATACTCAAGCACTCTAATTTTGTCAAGAGTGCGATTAAATTGTAATCATACAGTGTGTATCCTTTGAGATAGCCCCTTGTCTGTATCGGTGCTGAATGTATAGTTTTTTTTGTTACGGAGTAGTAGTTTCTATTTTCTATGGATGTGCCATAGTTTCTTTTTCCATTCACTGTTGATAGATGTTTGGGTTTTCAGTATTTTGCTGTTACAAAGATACTGTAAATATTTGTATACCTAATTTTGTGTGAACATAAGTTTTTGTTTTTCTGGGAGAAACACTCAAGCACACAATTGCTGGTTCAGAGGATAAGTTTGGGTTTAATAAGAAACTGCCAAACTTTTCTATAGTGATTATCCTGACTTACATTCCCACCAGCATTCTGTTTGTTCCATATGGCCGTTCTAGCAATTGGCACTATCTTAGCCTTCCTGTTAGATCTGTGGTGGTATATAATCATTACGTTCCTGCCGGTTTGAATCACTGGTAGTACATGCCTGACTGTCCCGTTAGTTGGGCACCCATGGGACTATGCCATCCCACTCAGTGGCAGAGTCATGCACGTACCACCAGTGGTTCAGCGCGGCCACCCAGCAAGACGTGAATTACGGCCCATCGTGATGGTGTTAATTTACATTTTGTTCTAACACCAAGTGATGGTCAGGGCGTCTACATCCACCAAGAACCATTTAAGATTATAAGTTTTACTCCCAACAATCATACACTTTTTAAAAGCTAAAATCATATATTTGATGACTGCTAATGTTATGTTTACTTTTTTGTCAGAGCTTTATCAATTCTTTTTGAGCAACTCTGCTGACAAATATGTTCTTAGTTTTCATATGAACAGGACTATTGTTCTGTCTTCTCTGGCCAGAATTATTTCCCTTTATAGCTAAAGAAGTGGGTATCTGCCATATAGTATTGTGGCAGCATTCAATCCACAAGTCAATGTTGAGTAATTTCATCCTTTAAAAGAAGTGTTTTTGAGCTTTTACACTATGCTAGGCATCCTCATAGACCCTGGGGACACATCAACAATGAAAGCAGGCAAAGTGATATCCATGATGGAACCTGAAGAAACCTGAGCAAAATAAATGCAAAACAGAATTCAGCTGAGTGAGTGCTAGGAAGAGCTATAAAGCGAGATAAGCCGTAGATTATAACTGGAGAGGCATTTTAGTCATTTGCAGGTGACTCAGATGAGTCAGGAACAGCACAGTCTAGAGCCGTTTTCCGAGTAGCAGCACTTGCGGTTTCAGCCTTGCCACGGTTGTGCAAGGCGGGAGCTGTCAATCAAGCAGCTGCTTGTGCCAAAGTTCTGCTGAGCTGATGTCATGGTGGCTGTGGCTCTTCCAGATGCCCCAGATGGCTCCAGGAGATACTTGCCTTGGCTGCAGCAGGCTTAAAACACGGACCTATTCGAGATGACTGTGCCCTGTGGCCGGTCCTGATGATCCTGTTTCTCTCTGTCCTTACTCTACAAGTTCTCAGAAGGCTCAGAAATGTGTAAAACCACAAAGGCAGTCTGCCGCTGCTCTATATAAGTAGTACTCCCTCACACTACTCAGATCGGTTGAGGGGGTTCCCTCTTGTGCACTATCCCACGATCTGCAGCACAGATCTTAGTAATGCTTTGCTGGAGTGGTCCCATTGTATACTCATGATTCTTACCTTAGGTAGAACAGGCTTGAGTAGGTTGCACTAAAGCTAGTAATAGCAGTGGCTAGTAGCTCTGAGGGGATCACTGGTGGAGATCAGCAGTAACCAGCAGAGAGCAGCAGCAACAAGCATCAACCAGGGCAGACTGGTGGCAACCAACAAAGACCTGCAATGATCTACAGCCCCAGAGAAGCAGTAGAGGCTGGTGTAGCAAGATACCAAACAGGCCAGAGCCTCAGCTGCTCAGGAGCTGAGACAGGTGGCTAGGGACCAGCAAAAGCATTGTGAGCTGTAACACTAACGGCCGAGAGCCACTGGCACTCCATCCCTGAGCTCCTGACATCTAGGGAGCTGCCCTTTGCCAATTCATGATTTCTATTCAAATTGAGCAAAATAATCCTCAGCTGATTGCTATATATTGTTTTTCTCCATAATATACCACAGTATTCACCTATCATTGTACATTCTTTTTTTTAATATGAAAGAAAACTTTTTTTAAAAAACCAAATAACGTTAGAATTTGAATTGCTCTGTCAAAGAGATTGAAACCCTTAAACTGGATCTAGGTTGCCTTCCAAAAAAGTAACACATACTACAATCGGCTATGATTAACACTTCGTATACCTAAACAAACAGAACCAATTTTTTTTTTTAATTTGAGAGCTACACAAACTATGTTAATTGCATTCTCATACTCCACACACCCCTATGCGGTCCCCAAAGATAAGACTTCAAAATGCTTTTTTTTCAACTCAGAACACTGCCTAAACCGTGGATTTTGGAACTCTGTCTCCTCTCTTGGGTGGCTCTGCGGCCAGGCATCTCCTCCCCTGTACGGACTCTGGCCTTCCTCTAAAATGGCTGCCTCTAGCGTCTGGGCGGAAGTGCCCCCAGAGCGCCGCCATCTTCACTAGCAGCGGCTGGCGTCTTGTTGCCCTTGGACACGCCTTGGCCTCTACAAATTTAACGCAGTTGCGCCTCTTTGTAGGGCGTCCTGGCAACCAGCAGGGAAAGGCGCTGAAGTGGCCGGGAGGGGCTTCAGGTGGCCTCTCACCGCCGCGGCCTCTCCTGCCGCAGCCCCGCGATGGGCGTGGCTTTGCAGAGGGTCGGGCGTCGGGATCCAGTGAGGCGGGCGCGGAGGGAGCCGGCGCCGGCGACACCCCGCAGACCGTCGCCCCCCCGCAGACCGTCGCCCCGACAGGCCGCGCTGTGCGCTCGGGTCCGCGGCGGGGACGTTGGCTGCGCCCTCCGCGGGGCGGGCCTGGCGGCTGTCAGTGTTGCGCGGCTCCAAGATCCCCGACTGTCGACCTCGGTGGCTTTAGCAAAATATTCAGAGAAGTCAGTGATGGAAAGAAGCCTGGCAAAGTGGCGAGTGAGGGCTTTTGGTCACATTTTTTTCTTTAACAGATAATACCTTGAGCCACATTTCCAGTTGCCTGGCCTTTGATTTATATATTTTAATTTATGGTTGTTTCTACCGTCATGAGTTAAATTTTAAAATATACAATGCAGGTACGTTCTATGTCTGTCTTATTTTTGTATACGACTAATTCTTGAATTCTTTGATTCTAAGTTTATTGTTTTAGAATACTTGAAATACTTCAGAATGGATTATATTTCATTTATAACTATAATTGTACATATTTGGATATGTTCAAAATTATAAGAAGCATCAAGTGGTTTATGAAATCAATATAAGTACCATGTTTTTAATTCTGAAATAAATTTATATTCACAAAACCTTACCAAAATAATCCAGACTTCCTGAATGCCCTTAACGCAGCCTCTCCCAAAGATAACACCTTACAAAAATCATAGTTCACTATCAAATACAGGGAAGGAAAATTACTACAATTCTTTTAACTACGGGATTTATTTGGATCTCACACATTTTAACATGCACTCATTTTTTAAAAATGTCTCTATGTAGTTTAGAGACATTTATCACATAATAGGTTCGTGTAACCACCACAACAAACAAGACTGAGAAGGTTGCATCAACATAAACGCTTTCATGGTACTCTGCTTAGCTGCACCATTTCTCCAACACTAACTCTTAGCAATCACAGAGCTGTTCATCCGTCATTCATGCTGTGTTACAAAAATGGAATCATACATCATATACCTTTTTAAGACTGGCTTTAGATCTTAAATTAACCTAAGATCATCCAAGTTGTTCTGTGTAACCATATTTTGTTTTATTTACTTACTTATTTATTGGTGTTTTTAAGGCTTCACTTGAACTCACTATGTATCCCAGGCTGGCCTTGAACTCACCGAGATCCTCCTGCCTCAGCCTGTGAAGTGCTGGGATTACAGGTGTGTGCCACCACACCTGGCCCGCATTTTATTTTTAATTGGTGAGTAGTAAGATATGATGTGGATGTACCACAGTTTGTTCGTCTGTTTACCCACTGAATGACATCAGGGTTGTTTCCATGTTTTTAGTGTTATAAATAAAGATGCTATGAACATTCATATACAAAGGATGCGTGTAACTCAGTTTCTCTCATTTCTATAGGATAATTACTTAAGAATTTGACTTGTAAGTCATATGGTAACTATATGCTTATAAGAGACTGACCACTGGCTTTTCCATTTTCATTTTTACCTGGCAAACTAGGACAGATTTGAAAGTTACAAAGTCTCAACACTTTCTATTGTCAGTATTTTATTTTAGCTGGAGTATTATATGTGTGGTGGATTTCACTGTGACTTTCATCTGCATTTCTCTAATGGTGGTTTTTTGTTTTTTGTATTTTGGGGCGGTGCTGGGGATCGAACTCAGGGCCTTGTGCTTGCTAGGCAAGCGCTCTGCCACTGGAGCTAAATCCCCAACCCTCTCTGATGGTTGTTTTTTGTTTGGCTTTTTCAGGGGGGGCAAGGCTGGGGCTTGAACTCAGGGCTTCACACAAGCTAAGCAAACCCCCACCTCTGAGCTATACCCCACCCCTCTAATAGTTTTTGATAATGATAATTTTTCATATTATTTGCTATGTAAGTAAATTTATGGATGAAATTTCTACTGAAATCTTGTGCCATATTTCAGTTGAAGTGTTTGTTTTCATAGCATGGTAATTAGCAAGTTCTTTATATGTGCTAGAAACAAGCTCTGTTTTGTTTTGGTTTTGAAGTAGGTTCTCTTTGTAGACTAGCCTTGAACTTGCTATGTAAACCAGGCTACCTTGAAACCATAATCCTCTTGCCTTAGTGCCAGATTACAGGTTTGCACCACTGTGCCCAACTTCGTATGTAAATTGTACTGGACAGATCATTTGCAAATATTTTCCCCAGATGTGGCTTTTTTTTTCTCATTAGAAAGTGTTTTAATTATCATGAAGTCCGACTTCCCTTGTTTTTCTTTCCTGGATTGTGACTTCGTGTCATATCTTAAATAGTCCTTGCCTATTCCATATCACGATTACTTTGTCCTGCATCTTTTTTACAAAGAAATATCGTTTTGATTTTACAATTTAGAATTATGATCCATTTTGAATTAGCTTTTGTATATAGGGTAGGGGTTAAAGTTTGTTTTCTTTGGCCTATGGTTGTCTACTTGGTTTACCACTATGTATTGAAAATATTGTCCTTTTTACATTAAAATTGATTTTGTAAAAATGCTGTGCATTATTTTATTTCTTGACTTTCTCTTTTATTCCATTCATGGGTATGTCTGTAGTTTCAGTAATAAAACACTCTATGATTATAGTCCTAAAATCAAAAGTCATACTCTTCTGGTTTTATTTTTCTTTTCAAATTTGGGAAAAGGAAATCCTTTGCCTTACTATATAAAATTTTGAATGAGCCTTTTTATAACTCCAAAAACTCCCTTGAGCGTTGTATTGAATTTGCATTAACTTCTTAAGTGAAAGTGGGCTGATTTGGCATCTTTACTGTGTTAGAGTCCTCTGATTTAGGGTTGTGCTGTCTCTCCATTTGATTAATTTTCTTTGCTTTTTAAGAATTTTTTTGTTTGTTTGTTTGAGATAGGGTCTTGCTATGTAGTTCAGACTGGCCTGGAGCTCATGACAATCTGCCTGCCTCAGCCTCCCGAGTGCTGGGACTACAGACATGTGCCACCATGCCCAGCAAGGCACTATTGTTAAACATCAAACTAATAATTTGTTGCCAGTAGGGTGCATCACTGTAAATATAACAAAATGATTCCAAGAGATACATGGCTAGAAGATAAACACAGATTTCCCTTCCAGCCAGGACAGCCCCCAGCTCTTATCTGAGAAAGTGATTATTGCTAACTGCTAAAAAGACACTGTATTAGGAAAGCACCAAGTCTTCATTCGGGGGTCTTTTTCAGCCCTACGTTTAGAAGACAATACTTCCAGGCAGGAACTCATGGGCTCTACCGCTCATACAGCATCGCAGAAAATGGAGGAAATATTCAGTGGGAGCCACTGGACATTAGCACCATAGCACACAGCGCAGGCAGCTAGAGTCTAGATGGTTTTCCCCAGAAGGTGACACTCACTGACAGCTATAATGCTGAAGGGGCAGCTCTTCAGTGGAACAAATGATTTAGGTACATGAAGTCGCAGGTTTCTCTTCAGAGAAAAACATTGAACAATACAGAACTAAACAGCATCTCAGAGGCAGTAAAATCTCATCATGCTAAAGTATATACAATTTAAGGCTTTTCCTTGGCACATGACAATTTTGAAATTATGTTGGAACATTCCTAACAAATCACACATTCAAGCAACAGAAGGATGCATTCAGACAAGTCAGTATCACCATCCTTACATTCAGCTCGACTCACAGCTGCTCTGTGGAGAGTCATGCAAACCCAGACCCCAGACCGGCTGCGGGCCGGCTGCTAGAGCGCGGGGCTCCCCAGTGAGAGGCCGGTACCTTCAAGCTCACTTTCCCAACTCCAACAAGCTCAACGCATGGAAGTTTGAGTTTTTCCTTGCTTTTGTGGCATAAAAAGAAAGCTCTTTTGAGTTTTTGTGTAAGATGAATACATTTCCTAATGAATACTACCACTAGACAAAGGATCAAAATGTTGAGATTTTTACTACATTCAACTTTTTCAAGCACAATATTCCTACTAAGTCATGTTTCAATTAGTACATCTTTCCGTCAGGGAAACAAATGAAAGACAGGTACTAATAAGGTTCTATAAAGAAAGTCAAAATATTCCTAAAGCTATATAGTCATTTATGAAGAAAGGATGATTAGCCCACTTTATGCTCATGAAGATCTTGTTTTAGCCACTGTTTTAGTTACTTTTCTCTCGTTGTTGGGACAGAATACTCGACACCCAAAGTTAGGGGAAGAAAGGTTTATTAGCTCACAGTCTGCAGAGGTTTCAGTCTATAGTCCGCTGGGTCCGAGGCAGGGCTGGCGTGCAGACCGGCGGCCGGCCGCAAAGTAAAGTGAGAAAAATGCAAGGAATGTGTGCAAATCAGCAATGCAAACAAGCAGCTAGTTAGCTTCTTCCTGTATCTTATCTAGGCTACCTGCCCTTAGGGCGGGTAGCACTGCCACTATGCCAGAAGAATGTGTCGATGTAGACATCTACAGTCTGGATAAAAGCCTAGGTTGGGTAGCTACTTCCTGTTAAGCATTATAACCACAGACGTTGAAATGTAGCTCTCAGATCTGAAAATGTCTTTATTTTTTAGAAAATGGATTCCTGGAAGGTTAAAAAGCAATACCAGAGGGCATAGTCGCAGAAGTGGCTGTAGTCAGTCATTCAAAGCATTCAAGAAAGAATATAGCAAAACAAAACATGTAAGTCATTCCTGCCTAATTTGAGCTTTACACCATTTTTTAGACAGAGAGGAAACAGTTAACATTTGAAAGTCTTGAAAGCTTTTTCCTTGGTTAATTACATTAGACAGTTTGCCTTTGATCAAAATCAAATTCTTTTCAACATGGGTAAAATATTACACAGGCCCACTATTAAAACAGACAGCACGTTGCAAGTTAATTCTGGCGTAAAAATAAAAAAAAACAAAAATAAAAAAACCCAAAAAACAAAGTCAATTCTGGTGTAATATATTCCAAAAAAGATTAGAGAGTAAAGATGTCAAGGTGGCTTTGGACTAAGTTTAATAGTCATCTCCTCTGCTGACAACTTTACGAGCTGGACGCAGCAGTGTGGTATGTTCAAAGTGCGCTGTGTATGATCCTTTATTGTCACATAGTAGTGGATACAGATTTATGAATTCCAAGTCACACCAATTCTTCAGCGCCATCAAGTGTTCACTTTCCACCAGGCGATCCAGCCATCTGTGGCAGAAGGCCGGGGTGCCAAAGTTTTCGTTGATGACGTTTAGCAAGCGTTTTGCTCTTGGAAGCACTTATTGGCATATGTGCAGCCTTAAAATTTTTCATGTAATGTGAAATCCCATGTCGTCA
>PVJO010015326.1:0-45365 GCA_004026905.1 Hystrix cristata | reverse complement strand
AATCACTTTTTATCAACTTTCCAGAATAGGCACTTACCGCTTCAACTCACCTAATATTAGAATCGCCTAGCTGGGCATAGTGTTTATTTGATCCACCTCTTACTGTTCATTTCTTTTGTGGATATCCAAATTTAGCCCACATCATTTTGCTTGTACTGCTACTTTCAAACTAATCTGTCTTCTGTGACTCTCTCTCTCAATTCTTTTTTCACTCTGTCATCTTTCTAATGCTAGATTATATAATTTTTGCTCGAAGCATGTAAGTGTTCCACATCGTTCTCGAAAATAAATCTGATATTCTTAACAGCACCACATAAGAATTCCGTTGATCCCATTGCTACACTTCTACCCTTCCCACGTAGTCAATTCTCTAGTCAACGTCTTTCTCTTCAAAGAATTTTCATTCATATAGTCTGTGTATCAAAAGCCTGTCCATGATTTGAGACTTAGCTCAATCTCTTCTCATCTCATAAAGGCTTCTATAATACCACGCAATTGGAATTTGCATGTCTTTTTTAGCTTCCTGGCTAACTTTATCTATAATATACTAGGTCTCACCTGAGGCGGTCTATTCTTTATAGAAGATTTGTTAATATCTGCAGACATTTTTGTTTGTCATGAGGCAAGGAGGAGTGAGCAGAGGAGGATTTGGAGCAATCGGTAGACAGGAATGGGATGCTCTGAAACCTATCAGGCCTGGGTCAGCTTCCTGCAACAAAATGTGGAATAGCACTGAGGTTATGGAACTGAACCACTGTGCTGCTTGGTATATTCTTCTATGTGGTATATTTTTCTCCAACCGTAATTGTCACATACTTAAGTTTTCACTAAACTATAAACACATTGAAAATAATGACTTAGCCATAGTCTTTTATTGTTCTAATTGCCTACCACAATAATTTGAAAGGAAATTTAGGAACTTAATAAATACTTCTTGAATTGAAACTGGGATCTCTGAAAACTGTTAATAGAGTCTCTGTAAATTTTCTACTCTTACCTATTTCTACTTTCAGCCCTTCTAATCTTCATATTGTTCCTTTGCTAGATCTCTCTCTCTTTTTCTTTCTTTCTTTCTTTTTTTTTTTTTTTTTTTTTTTTTTTTTTTTTTTTTTTTTTTTTTTTTTTTTTTTTTTTTTTTTTTTTTTTTTTGAGCAGGTGCTGGGGATCAAACTCAGGGCCTTGCAAGTGCCCTTCCACTGATCTAAAGCCCCAACCCCTCTGCCTCCTTTCATGTCATCCTTGGCTTAGATTTTTATAGTCCTTATAGTTCTATATTTAACTTCTTTCATTTTTCAGTTAACTGTGTCACTGGATTGTAAGCTTGTTATGGGAAGGGATAATGTTCCTTCATCAACGTAACTTCAGAATCTAGGACAGTATCTGAGGTGTTTGATAAGTGATGTGAGATGGTTAAATAGAAGTTTTGAAGAAAATAGTTTTAAGAAAGATGTGAAAAACTATGGTTTTCCTAAGTGTTCTCCAAAGTATTGGTCCCAACCCCAAGGTTAATTTTGCAGTAGTAGAATCTTTAAGAGGTAGAGCCCAGTGGGAGGTCTCCTGGTTATTAAGAGTACACACTTAAGTGGTATTGTGACCCAGCCCCTTTCTCTTGATCTCTTTTCTTCTGTGAGGTGAACAGCTTTCTCTACTGTATGTATATCTCCCTGGCAGTGGTGTGCTGCCCTGCCACAGGCCTTAAAGCGACATGGCCAAACAATTATGAACTGCAATTTCCAAAGCTGTGAGCCAAAAAATAAGTTGTTCTTCATAACTGATTATCTTAGGCTTTTTTAAATAATAATGGATGACTGAGTAGCACATGAACCAAATTATATTTTACACAGAATTTTCTACAAAGAAAATTATCATCCTAGACTTGCACTTAAGCTCTTATTTATATTTAGCAGCACCAGAGAAGTAGCAAACATGATATCAGTGGCAACCAGGTATTTACCATCACTATTGATTACAGTGATTAAATTTCTTAGTATTCTTACAAGGAGTATCTTCTTCAGTGTTTCTTAAAATCTAAAAGTGCATCATCTGCATTAGAATCACCTGAGAATAATCTGTAAAAAAATAACAACTTACTGACTTTGGAATTGAGAGCTGAAAATTAGTACTCTTCATAAGATCATTGGGTTTTTTCTTAACCATACTAATATTTAAGAATCATTGCTTTTCCTTAGTTTTTCCACTTGAGAGTAAGCTAAATGCGCCTTTCAGGTCTTACTTAGTTCACTTTTATTGTAGTGTTAATAACTAATACTTGATAAAACTTTCCTAGTAGCAAATATTGAATTAAGCACATTATGTGTTTTTTTATAATTTGATCCTCACACAAAATTATGAGGCAGATTTAATTTTTTACTTATTTTGAAGATATGGGAATCTAAGTACCAAGATGAATCATTTGCCTAACGTCACATACAATGAGTTTTATGTCTTCAAAGCTCCTATTCTTTTTCTTGTTTTGGGGAGGGAAGGGGGACATTTACAGTGTTGAAGGGAGAAAAGAAACACACTGCTGTGTGAAGGCAGGCTGGTGACAGCGTTCACAGCGGCCCGAGGGTAAGGAAAACAAGTCTTCAGAATCTAAAATTGCGTGATTGGTTCCCTGTCTTGCAAATAAGGCCTCTGGGACATCAAATATGATGCTTTTCTCTCTCAGCATCATTTAAAGATCATTTTTCTTACCTTATCATGAGGCATTTTCTAATTTAAGATTTCCACTTAGTGACTGGAGATTTAGTTCTGTGGTTAGAGTGCTTGTCTAAGAAGTGCAAGGCCCTGAGTTTGATCTTTGGCACCAAAAAAAAAAAAAAAAAAAAAAATTAAGATTTCCATTTCCATTTAGCTTCAAACAGCTCAAAAAAATTCAGATCTGCAACAGTATTTGTGAGTCAAAAGATTAATCCACTTTCCAGAAAACATGTTATATTTACAGGGCTGGGCTAAGCTCTTATGTTGCAGTACTCTTAGTTGATGAGTATTTTCCATGTGTATTCTTTTTAACATACAATAGAATCGTTAGTAAATATAGATTTAGGACCGCTGTGGAAAAGTTAGGCTAAATTGCGTATCACAGTTCAGCAGTTTGAAGAAAACCTCAAAAATGAAAGCCTTTTCAACTATGGTGCAGAGGTGACACGAGCAGGCAAGGATTTCCCACCTGATAATGCGTTCCCAGGTGAGCTAATTCTTCCAGAGGCCATCGTGTCCTGCGGTGATGATGGCTTATAGCCGCACAGCCTACTGGGCAGCCTTGAGAGAAATTGTCCTAGATCTTACGGAGAGAAACACAATTAATGTGCTCTCTGCCTGAGAAAAGTAGCGGAATTACAACCTTTGATGGTCTCATTTAAGAGTTTTCCCCTTGGCTAAACGCCCCCACGCCAAAGCATCTTTTGTTACATAAAACCCTCGCAGCTACTTCTCTGACAAATACCTGGCACTGTGGTAAACCACGGGATCCTGTCTATGGGAAGGGAAGAAAGCCGACTAGACAATGTCACACCCTGACCCCAGCACCTGTTTATTGATTTGGAAACATGAGCTTGTTTGTCTTTATCGCTGCCCAAACTGTTCTTCATCTAGTATTTTTCTTGGCTGCCTCACCCTGCTGTCTCCTCACCGTGTAGTGTATGATTGTAACTAGAATTCCGATGGCTCTCATTTTATGTCCAAACAGTTCTAGTTTCCCCTTACCATATGGTCATCCTGATGTTACCATTTGCCTCAATCATCCTTTTTGTAGCTGCTTGAACATCTTAATTGATCTCATGAGCTATGTTAGGGATTTATAACAGACATCAGTATAATTCATCTCCTACACACATGGACTGAGTCTTTTTTCTGATTGGATGTATACTATATACATAGGTTTTTAAATTTCTCCAAAACCCAGGTTTCACCTTAGTGATAACATAAAAGAGATTTCCAATGCCACAGTTCACTGGAGGAAACAATTACCTGTATTCCCTTGTCTCATAAGGTATGTTTCATTTCCCTGGAGTGTTCGTGTATTACAACATGTTTCGGGCCCTTTCTCCTGTTTAAACAAAGTAGTAAATAATTGTTTAAAGGTGTCTAGGGCTGGGGATTTAGCTCAGTGAATAGAGTGCTTGCCTTGTAAGCACAAGGACCTGAGTTCGATCCCTGGCACCACCAAAAAAAAAAAAAATTAAATTAAATAAAGGTGTCTAGAGTAGAATGAATTCTTATTTTACTGGATACCCACATTATTTCCCTTACTTTCTCACTAATTCATTTCACTATCACTGAAGATCATTTAAGAATATGTGTTTATGAATTTTTATAGCACTCATGACACACAAATTTGCAATGGATCTCTCCACATTCCTCAGTGATTTCACTTCTTTCCTAAAGACTTCAATTGAAGAGAAATTGTATCTCTTAAATTTCCCCTTTGTCATAAAAGTAAATTCTCATAACTAAACAAATATGTAAATTTACTCCTGACACATTCTTCTGATAAATCCATTGGAGTGAAAGATATAAGCTAAAAGCACAGCTTACAAAATTTCCTCCTTTGTTTATTTTAGATCCCAATAAGTAAGTATCTGATTCCGTTTTCCAAGGAGAATGAGATTTACTGATTAGGTTACTTTCAGTATACCTGGAAATTAGGTCTACAATAAGAGAAATATTATCAAGCAAGTATTGTAATTTATATCTAGATGTCATCCAAAAGTCTCTTGAGATCACTGCGGAGATCTTGTGGGTCACTGGGGGTGTGGCCTGCAAGGATCTATCTCCCTTTACAGATCCTCTTTCCCATTCTCTGCTTCCTGGATGCCATGATGTGAGCAGAGTTGAGCAACTTCTCCTCTCCCCACGCCTCTCTGCCATGAGGTCCTGCCTTGGAGCCATACCAGCCAAAATAATTCTCTCCTCCTTTAAATTGTAGGTGTTTAGTATTTTGTCTCAGCTACAAGAAGTGACTAAGACAGTAATTAAATTTGATCTTTGGTAGCTCTTTCCCCCCCGCTCCTAATTACTTGTATTATTTCAAAGCAAAGTCTATCTCAGTATGTTTTCAACTTTCTTCAGTTTTATCTCACTGATATAATATAGACCTCATGCCTTATTCAGGTAGAGTTAGATTTGAAAATTGACTTAAAATTATGAAACTAGTGGACTCAGACTTGGGCTGAATTTTGAAACATTAGGATAATTTATTTTTTGCGGGCCCTCTGCATGACATGGTTTCTTATAATCATGTGCCTGTATCTCTTGTGTACAGAACTTTACAAACTATCAGACAGATTTCCTGACTCTGCCTAGTGGAAGCCCTGCCGGGCTTTTTACAATCTGAAGCCAGATCTCTCCAAGGAGAAGAGAGAGCATGATATTGAGGCAGCCTGAAGTGCAGAGCTTTTGCTCAGATGGTGTTAGCCCACTGAGGAATTTCAGTAATAGATCACTCTCAATGGGCAATATACAAGAGGTGATCAAGACATGCAGTGAATGTTTAAAAAACATTACCCTAAAAGACACATTGCTATTAGTCACCCTCAAAATACTACCCCTTGCTCCAAACATACTTATGCTATCATTGCTGCACTTTCCGTAGCATTTCTGGAAGTCTTCTTTCATCTCTTTATGAAATATAATAAAAAATACGGTAAATGCCATATTGCCAAGGGCCATGCAACAGAAAGTCAGACTTGTGAAATATTGTGGTGTATCTCATCTACCTTATTCACTGAGTCTGGTACTGGGTGACTTCTGGCTTTTCCACAGAGTCAAAATGAGCACGAGGGGTAAATGTTTTGAACTGATTCAGGTCTCTGAAGCAGGTGTGACTGCGTAACTAAAGTCTCATGGGAGAGGACTTTGAGAACTGCTTCAGAAACTGGTGAGAATGATGGGATACATGTGTTGGGAGCAAAGCGAAGCATTTCGAGGAGAATTTACAGCAATAAATATTTTTAATTTAAATATTCACTCATATTTCGATCACACCTCATCGTCCATAGAAGCCCATTTAATACACCTGTGAGATTTTACTAAAAATTTAAGGACTATAAATTAGATTCTTTGGCTACATATATATATATATATATATATATAAATAGTATATTACTTTCAAGTGGCTTAATTTGAGTAAATGAAGGCAAAAAAATAACTGGAGTATATATTTGACTGCGAGACTCTATTTTGTGTCTCGGTTACCTAATTTATGAAACAGGAATGTTTGTACTTATCTTCTGACAGTGTTCTGGCGATGGAAGGCATTAGTTCCAACCAGGTTTATATCTGGAATGTGGTGGCCTTGAGTAATAAACTGATAGACCATTGAGAAATTGGTTTGAAAGATGCCAGGGACAATGGATGAGAAAAGGAGCATAAAAATATGCATGGGGGAGTAAAAGTGTTTAAAAAAAAAAGACGACTTACTTTTGAGAGGTAATGGTGTATGTTTGTAAATTCAAGGTATTATAAAAAATCTTTTGGTGACTAACAAGAAATTTAGATGTGGATCTTACTCTTAGAAATCTTAAAGGTTGCAGTTAAAAGTAGGATTTGGAAATACTCTAAATGATGACTCATTTTAAAGACTAGATCAATTAAACAGTGAATATTACTAAAAAATGTGACACTGGGCAAGGAAGACATCTAAAATGATCACATAAGTGAAGTTATAAACCAGACTGGCAAAGTCCTCAAGGTGACCCACAATTCCTGTAGGTGGCAAGGACAAAAACAGAGAGAAAGTAGCAAGGCCGGAGGGGGTGAGCTTCAAAGAACTCAAGATTTTAAATAAACACGAAGAAAGAATGATTGTGTAACCACAGGAGTCATTCCTAAGGAGGTGATAATTGAAGCTGGGACTAGAAGGGATTGCCAAGGGCCAGTATAGAGAGATGTATCCAGAATGAAATCCTGTGTGAAGGCCACTGTGGATGACAGAAATAGAGTCATGTTTGTTGTGTGAACTGGATAGAGTTAGGCAATGAGCCTGCATTTTGCATGTGGCTCCTACACCTTGCCTGGCATTTTGGCACACATATTAGTTGATGGTCAATTAGATGGCTTTGTCTAATATCCCTGCAGCAACCTGCCTCACAAAGAAGAATCTACAACCATCTCGTAAGATGTTGTGGGCTAACGGGATATTTATTATCTCTATCTTAGTCTCCCATAACTAATAGCCTATCTTTCATTGAAAGATTCATTGCCAGGCAACAGTTGTCATCATCATTTAAGAGCAGGTGGCATTGTTCTTAAGAAAAGAGGTCTAGTGCTGGAGGTATAGTTCAGTGGTAAATCTAAACAAGGATGTTTGTCAAAATGGAACAGAAATGTTTACCCCTTAGTCTTTATTATTAAGATACGACTTTAATATGAGAGCTCCAAGTTCATTCAAATATATTTTGAGTTTGAAGAACCCATCATTACTGCATTTCCTCATATTGGTAGTTAAACATTAAACTTATGGCATTAATCATGATTCAGCTAAATAGTGAAATATTCTCAAATACACAAGTTGAGATAGTCTGGCTCTCGTATTATTTATGTACAGTTATCCTACTGTATTGTGTAATGTTATTTCCAAGGGATGTTGTAAATGTTTTGGATGATAGGTATGAAAAAAGCAAAGTAAAACAAAATCAGCAATAGATGTTTTAGTTTTCAAATAGAGGAGTAAGAAGGATGATAAAGCTCCATTGGACACATTTTCAAATAAATAATGGGATATTTCCATTTAGTGACACTGGTAGGGACTGGTCTTTAAGGGAGTTCTCAGGATTGATATGTGGAGAAAGCTTGCACTCTGTTACCTACAAACACAGTTTCTCGAGTTAAACTGGCATAGAAAACATGCCATATGGGACAATTATTTCTGGAAATTTACTATTTGCTTAAATTTCTTTCAACCAGTATATACTGTTTCTCTTTAAATGTCTTCAAAATATAAATGCTTGGCCCTTTGAATTATTTCATTAATATAAATATTAAACCTATTGGAAATTCTAGTAAGTAAAAGCTGCCAGCTGAGAGGTTGCTGCCCTCCAGCGCGGGGACCCCTTTACATTTCCCAAATGTTGCCTGCGGCTCCTCCTTTTCTCTTTTTAGTGTATCTCCCATGGATAGATTTTGTTTTCTTTTCTTAGTGGTTTCCATCACTCACTCTTACCCTTCCAATATTTCTTCAGAAAGCTTGAGTATGAATAGGAGCACATAACCTCATATTTCTGAAAAGCCATGATTCTATGAAAGAAATGCATAAACTACTTCTGTTTCCCAATAAATCCAAAAGCACAAGAAATATGAAAAATGCATATATATATACACACACATATACAAACACTTATATATAAGTATATAACACACATACTTGCTGTTTGCATGAGTATATACAATTAAACTATTTTCAGAAAAAACTTTTTATTCATTTAATTCATAATACCTGATTCCCTTGAAAATGTTGAGTAGCAAAATCAATGTAGGATAAAATTTCAAGTCCCAGAATTAACATCATAAGCTGTATGACCTTGGTAAACTTCCTTCATTTTTCTGAAGTTCAGTTTTTCCTTAGTAAAACTGGTAGTGTCACATAATGTTGTCCAACTCAGGGAATTATTGTAATTAAATTAAGTGAGAGAGAAAATGTGGCATGTAGTTGCCTTTCAATGGATGGTAGAAGTACTTCTTACTGAATAAAAGGAAAAATTTACAATGAACAGAAATGCATACACTAGAAAATGAACAGAATTATTACGCTCCATATGCCCCCAAACTTGCCCCAAAAAGGACACTCTTTTCTTGTTATCCAAGGGTTATATTTTTGATGACTTTACTCTGGTTACTGTGTTCTGTAATTTTAGTAACTGTTGTTTCACATTATAATAACCAATAATATTCAGGTATAAAACTGAATTTCACATAGTCAAGTGTTATCTCTTTGCTTCCTTTCAGATTATTTTTTCTCTATTTGGAAAATGACTTAGTAAAGGAAGGTATTTTGACTCACTTTAGTATTAACAAAGTCTGCACTTTCCAAAAACATTATCCAAGGGCATTAATCAATATTTAATCTTTAGTTTATCAGTTAAAATTTTTATGTAGAAAGTTTTGGACTGCCAAGCCATTTCCAAAGAGTAATATCAGTGAGGAAAACTGGAAGCTATAGTATGAATTTGTCCTCTCAAATTGATTCACTGAGACTTAATGGTCAATGTGATAGTGTTAAGAGGAGGACATTCAGAAGGCGATCATGCCATAAAGACGTATAGATGGGATTAACTTCTTCAAGCTCCCTGTATAGGAGCTTGAAGAAGTGCTCTTTTGGTCTTCCACCAAGTAAGAAAGCAGCAAGAATATCCTGACCAGACACTGAATCTGCTGGCACCTTCATCTTGGACTTCTCAGTTCTAAACTGTAATAAATAGCTATTATTATTTGACAATTACCCAGACACGAGTTTTATTAGTCAGGGTTCACTAGAGGAACAGATTTAACGTTCAGACGTATACGTGACTGATTAAATGAAGGATTTACTAGGTAGGCTTACAATGGTTGCCTGGAGAATAAGGCATGAAATACTACCACATGGCCATCTCCGTACAAGTCTGAAGGCCTGGAGCTAACTGCAGAGTCTGGTGTGAGTGTATTTAGGAAAGTCGAAGAGTCTGTGTTAGACAGCTGAAGAGTCTATGCATAAGGACTGAAGGAACTGGAGAAGACATCCAAAGGCAATGGCAAAGACCAAATCTTCAAGGAAGAAAAAGGGAAGTTTTCCTTCTTCTTTCCATTTTTACTCTATCCAGGCTAAAAGCCTGTCAATTGGTGCCACCCACATCCAGGGTGTGTCTTCCCTTCTCAGCTTCTGGCCTACACGTCAATCATGCACACAGACACACCCAGACCTTTATCGATCTGCTAGGTGGTTCTTACTCAAGTCAAGTTGAGAAATCACATTAATGGTTATGCACTTAATGATAGTAGCACTAATAGTGTAAGACGGTGGCATTTTTGAGTGACAAATATTATGGAAACTCAGGAATTCTGTAGTATAAAATGTACATATAGACTCCGCCATAGACTCTTCCACATTATTAAACTTTTTGTTCCCAGCAGGACTTCTGCTGAGAGGACAAACTAGAAGTCTCACACTAGTGATCATTACAGGAAGAGTCATACCAGTAGGTCGAGGCTTGGAAACTCAGCAGCCATTTGGATGGAGATGTCTTCTTTTTTTGAGACTCTCCATTGATTTTATTGGGTCATCATCTATCGACAGCACCTGACAGACCTACTGGTGAACTGCTGAGAAAGCATTAAAGGGTCGAAGGATAGCTTAGTTTTTCAAGATTCTATATTCACAGCCCTTGCTCAATCAATGATTTTTTTCTTTTCATTTTTGTAGGTTCAGTGCCCTGGAAGAACTGTTGTCCAGAATTTCAACAACTCTAGAAATGTGCTTCAAGTGTTGTGTAGAATGTAAAAATAATGTGTCACATAAAATCAGTAACATAGGAACCTAGGTGCAATATCTCAAATTGACACTAAATACTGTCTTTTTAGGCAATTATTTATCCAAATGAGTCTTAGCAATAACAGTGATATTTTCTTGGTTGAACTGTTGGATGAAATAGTGCATGAAAATTTTCCCACAGAAGGTCTAACAAATACTCCTGCTCCTTTAAAAGAGAATGGCTATTAAATTAACCATAAATCTAATAAAAATAACTACCAATATTGCATAAGAATAATTTTAGTCCAGTTTCACTAGGTATTCAATAACTTAATAAGACCAAAGGTAAAATCTATTCTTTGTGATGCCTGGAATATTATTCAACAGCGGCGAGAAAACATAAACATTGCTTCTTCCTCACTAGTTATGGGGTCTTGAGAACACCTTTATTACTCTGATCCCCAGTTTCATCAACTATAAAATGAAAGCAATATCCCATCTCAAAAGAACTGTTAGAATTAAACAGTGGAGTGTTTAGCATGAAACGATGCAATGACAAAATATTTAATGATTACTAACAATTATGAGAAGGAATGGCATGTTTCCTTGATCCAAATTGATCCCTTATCATGACAGTAACATGTACCAGGCTTTATTCTTCAAACACACTTTCACACATGCTACCTCCTTTTATTCATACACTTCAAAAGTAGGTAAAAAAAATTATCCTCTACAGTGTAGATGAGAACTCTGAGATTTGAGAGACTCACATGTCCTCAAATGACACAGCACAGTGACTCTAGAACTGGACTTCAAAAATTCATTTTCTAATTTGCCATTTTTCAGACGTTTTGTAGTCATATTGCATTCCAATTCCAGAATTTCTAAATCTTGTTTTGGCTCATTTCAGGGCTTCAAGGCTAAATTACACTGTATTAAAATAGAAAGAAAAAATCATATGATTATTTTTATGATTTCTGTCCCTGAATGTGGTATCATTATGATTAAAAATAATTATTAATTTTCATTAGTGAATTTCAGAAAATAGTTGAGAAAAATTTTAAACCTGATGTTGATTGATCTTCTTTAACGAACAAAATGACTTTTTAAACACCCATACTACGATTTTGTAAAGGGACTTCGTGTTTTCCATAAGAAACTAGAAGTCTTGTATTTTTCCACAGCAGGTAGGAAAATTGATATTCAAAAGAATGAGAAGACTAATGGTTCTGATTAGAGTGAAGCAGAAAGTGTGGAGGATGTGTGAACTTCCCCACACAGACATTTAGCCAGATAATTTAAGCTTGGGTGTCTGTTACTTTATTTTATTTAAAACAAAATTGGCTCTATTTCTGGAAATCCATGATTTAACTATATACTTTGATTTCTCCTTGGATTAATATAATGTTTATATACCTAAAATCAAATTAGTAAGGCAGGAGACACACAAGACACACATATTCAAAAATACTATGCTCTTTAATCTTTGATCTTTAGATATGTTTCCATATTAATAACTTTATATTGAACAAATAGGGATTTTTGGCATTGTTTACTTGTATTTAGTTCATCTTTCTTCAGAACACATTTGATTTAACAAGTTTACATGGGAAAGAAATATTTGGTGATCAAAGATATTTGTGTGATACTGGACTTAATTATCTAAATCTCTAAGCAGGAGACAATGTTATTAATTTATTTGACCAGGAATCACTCTTTTTAGAAAGCTTTTCTCTCGTAACTTTTCATGAAATACACTGGTAGGTCTTAACTGGGCTCTCATTCCGAAGACTTTCTGCCTCACATTCTCATTTTTTGTTTTGTAAATAATTCTAAGGTAATCAGTTCCCCTGAGTTTATCTGGAACTTTCCCAGTTGTAACATTAAAAATTCTACATCCCAGGAAGTTTCCATGTCCCAGGCAAACTGGCCGGGATGATCTCCTCCTTGTTAAGCTTCTTGCTCATTATACAATTTGATAGTAGAAATGTGGTTATCTTTGTGGTGTTTTTAACATGTCCTCAGATACCTTCACACAACTCCTACAAAGATGTACAGTCTACGTCCCCTCCCACTGAAGATGGGCTGGACTTAATGGCTTGCTACATGAGTTCTGAGGTTTGATGACAAAAGGCAGCTTTATCTGACCAAGTGTCTGAGTTGTGGCACATGCCCTTGCAGTCCTGAGATCTCTGGTAAAGTTCTGGCTCAACAGAAACTTTCATGCTCAACAGACTATAGAGAAGTTTAAAATGGCCTTATAGCTCTGTTTTTCACACTCAAAATCATGGACTGTCCCCGGCCGGATTCCAGACTTGTAGGTGCATTCACTTCTCGCATGACAGTAGCCAGCTCCACCAGTAACAAACAAGCTAAACCGCGAGCAAGAACTGCGAGGCCGCGCACAGCCGACTAGTGGTACCATGGGAAACATAAATGGTAATTGTTCCTTTACACCATGAAATTTATTATATAGCATAAAAAAACTGGAAAGATACCAGAAATGCCACCCATTGTGTCACATTGGAAAAAATATTTTGGGTTAACCACTAATGGTCAGGACAATGGAACTAATGTTTAGCAAACATTTATCAAAAAATTATCACTGCAATTTTAAAAAGGACAAACTTGTCCAAAAACATCTTAAATAAAACAACTATAGTCAGTATTTATTGAGTGGCTGTGGTGTTTACATATTAACTTTTAATATAATTTTATATGTCTATTTACATATACATATTTATTATAAATTTCAAATATACAAACAAGCTTGTGTTCTTTTAATTGCTGCATAATAAAAATATTAATGTTAAATAATTACCTGTGAAGTAAACAGAACAGATGAGAAAGAAAAGAGACCAGCAGGGACAAAAGAAAGGAAGGAAAGAAATAGAAAGGAATGAAAGAAAGAAGGAAGAGAGGAGAGAAGGAGGAAGGGAGCAAAGGAAGTAGAAGAAAGAGAGAAAGGGAGAGAGAAACAAAAGAAGAGAGGAAAGCAACTAGAAGGTCATTTGCATGTCCAGTTCACGAGGGGCCTAGAAGATCTGTAGAAGGGGATTCATGTGAAGAATAGCAAGTGTAATTAGAATAGGAACAGTTCGTAGAGTTTTTTAGAAGTTAGATGGAATGAGGGTCAGCCTAGCTTATTTCCCTTGAGCACTGTAGTTCTGTGACACTAATATAAATCAACAAGTCTCTACTTTTTTTTTTTTTTTTTTTTGCCGGCACCGATGATTAGTTTATTTTTCTTAGAACTGAGCTTCCCTTGATACATTCTGCTTTTTCATAGATTGGCCTTATTACAGTTTCATGCTTGCTTTTGTCCCTTGTATTTTCAAGTTCTTTAGTCTATGTAACTTAGATTCAGAGTCCCCACAATAGAAAGCTGATTAATTTAATGAGTAACTACCCCCATCCCCACTTTGTGCAGAGCCTTCACGGTAGGCAGCTTCACACACTGTGCACAGCTTATGTCCAGAGTTGTTGCTAGAGCAAGAGCCCATTTGGTCTTGTCAGCTCTAGTAAGGTCCTCCACACACCACGTGGCTGCTCCTTCTATAGTAAGGTGTGATTTCAGTGGCTTTGCAGAAGATGCTGTAGAATGCAAGAGGCCATGAAAAGACTTCCCAGAACACATGAAATCATAAACCTTACAACATTATCTTACATTGTTTTCTTGCTATCACCCTAAAGATCATTAGTACATAATGCTAGATTAAAGTAATTATTACTAAAAGTTCTTTTTATTCTAGATTTTCTTTTGTTTCTGACTGCACTGTATTGATAGTCTTCTTTTAAGTCTTTGAAACAAAATTGAAGAATATATAGTTGAATACATCTTTAAAATTTAGTTCTTAACTCTCACTAAATCTTTATTCCCAGAATTCCTTTTTAGAAATCTATTTCTAATCCTTAACAAACGGCTTCACAATCACTAATAACATTTCCTGTTTATATTATTTCCTCTTGCAATACCATATTTCTCCTCTTTCCCATCATCAAGGACTAAAGAGTTCTTCAAAGTCCAAATCAAATGCCATGGAAATGTCCTAGATTATGGCATTTTTAGTACATGGTTTTAGTACATAATGCTGCTTTTCCTGTGGTGAGTTTGTACACATACGTAATACAACTTACTTTCTTCTTTCATTCTCTTTCCCTTCCCTCTCTCCCCTTCCAAACATATTGTGTTAGACTGATATGGTCATTTTGAGCAGGAACACCCAGCTGGACTGAATTAGTGTGGTTCTGTGTGTAGAAGATACACCCGAAGGTTATTGCCAACACAATGTACAGGAGAACGGGAGCAAAAGAGAGCAGTCAGCTGTTTCCCAGGATAAGTTCTGTTGCATCTGGTTCTCCCAAAGGGAATTTGGTGGTTCTCTTCACAAAGGAGCCTGGGGCCTTGCTGTCTTCAAGGATGGCTGCTGTTCACTTTAGTGGAGCTCTGGTCTTCATCTCCTCTGAGAGCTTTGTATCCTGGTTCCAGTATAGATTTCTTTAGCCTTTTAGTGCAGACAGGGATCTACATGAGGCATTGCTGTGAGCTCCCACCCTTGACTGGATCTTTTAAGTCTCCAGTGCATAGGTAGATGTTCTGCACCCTTCCTGTATTTGGCTGGTGTGTGTGAATGTTATTACTTGGACTCATTCTGTATTAAATCTGCTCTCTTGCAAACCACTGACTCTAGAAAAGTAACTAATACACATATCTTGATACTACCCCCCTTTTTTTTACATGTTTGCAGAACAGAATGTTTACATTCCTTGTGTTGAGTCATTATGTGTATATAACACATCCTAATTATTTTTTTGATCCCATGTTAACTCTCTCTTCCCTCCCTTAATCTCCTTCCTATTTAAGAAATACTACTTCCTGCCATCTTTTATTTTACTCTTTATTTATATTTTGGGTTTCTTATATAAGAGAAGCTATATGATATTTAAACTGGTGTGTCTGATTTATTTCACATTACATAATGAACACAAAGGGCATCCATTTTCCTACAAATGACTTGAGTTTATCTTTCTTTGTGACAGAGTAGTACTCTGTTGAGTGTAAGTACCACATTTTATTAATCCATTTATCTGCGGATGGACAAATAGGCTGCTTCCAAGATTTAGCTATTAGGAAATGTGCTGCTATGAACATGGGTATGCATGTATCACTGAGACATGATGCCTTTAACTCTTTCAGGGAAATACCAAGAAAGGGAATAGCTGGGACAAATGGAACTTCTTTAGTTTCAGTTTTGGGAGAATTCTCCATGGTGATTTTCGTAATGGTTATACTAATTTACATTCCTACCATCAAAGTAGAAGAGTTCCTTTTTCTCATAGCCTTGTCAACATTTGTTATTATTTGACTTCTTGATGATGGACATTCTCTCTGGAGTCAAATGGAATCTCAATTGTTTTAATTTGTATCTCTCTAATGACAGTAATATTGAGCATTTCTTCATATATATTTATTGGCCATCTGTACTTCTTTTTCTGTGAAGTGTCTATTCATTTCACTTACATATTTTATGATTGGGTCTTTTATTTTGAGGGTCGTTTTTTTTTTTTTTTTTTTTTTTTTTTTTTTTTTTTTTTTTTTTTTTTTTTTTTTTTTTTTTTTTTTTTTTTTTTTTTTTTTTTTTTTTTTTTTTTTTTTTTTTTTTTTTTTTTTTTTTTTTTTTTTTTTTTTTTTTTTTTTTTTTTTTTTTTTTTTTTTTTTTTTTTTTTTTTTTTTTAGTTCTTCACATATTCTAGATGTTAGTGCTCTGTCCAAGGAATAGTTGCAAAAAATCTTTCCCATTCTGTAAGTGGTCTTTTCATTCTGTTGGTTGTCTTTTGCTGTGCAGAAGTTTTTTTAATTTCATATAATCTGATTTGTTGATTCTCAGTACTATTTCCTGTGCAAATGGGATTCTGTTCAGAATCTTCTTGACTGCATCTATGACTTCAAGAGTCTTATCTATTTTATCTTCCTGCAGTTTAACTGTTTCTGTTTTAGCATTTAGATCTTTGGTCCATTTTGATTTTAGTTTCAATATTCTGTATGTGTATGACCAGTTTTCTCAACACCATTTACTAAAGAGGCTATCTTTCCTCTAGTATATGTTTTTGGCTCTTTGGTCAAAGGTTAAATACTTGAATGTGCTTGGGATCTTTTCTGCATCCTCTATTCAGTGCCATTGAACCTCATATCTGTTTTTGTGTCAGTACTATGCTGTTTTTAACAAAATAGCTTTGTAATATAATTCAGGTCTGAGGCTGTGATGCCTTCCACTTTGTTCTTTTTACCCAGGATTATTTTTGCTATTCTGGGTCTCTTCTGGTTCCATATGAAATTTAGGATTGTTTTCTCCAGTAAGGTGAGATTGCAGTTGATACTTTGATTAGGATTGTGTAACATATGTCTATCAGTTTTGAAAGTATGGCCATTTTGACTATATATTAGTTCTTCCTATCAAGGAAGAAGGATGTTGTTCCATTTTCTGATGTCTTCTTCAGCTTCCTTTTCTAAAGTATATATTATCTTTTCATCATAGAGGTCTTTCATTTCCTTAGATTAATTCCTAAGGATTTAATTTTTCTATTAAAATCAACATCATGTTGATGACACCAAGGTCAGTCCTCAGTGGGAACAGTAGCCAGGCCCCTTTGAACCTTGGTTGCAGGGGCTACTGTGTGCTTGGATGTCTGAGTACAGTAAAATAAATCCTGGGTAAGGATTTCCCTATACATCCCTTCTCAAGCAGGCATTTTAGGGACTATCTTTTAAAATGAAAATATGACACTTCTGCACACTTGATCCTGCCATAGGTGTGTTCTTGCTGGTTTCTGAGATGCCTTCATAGCATCTTTCTCCTGGTTCCTGCACAAAATACTTAGTTATTTTTTTAACTGTGTTAATCTCTTCAGCAACCATACCTCTTTTCCCCCAGTGTTACACATGGTTGCTTTTGGGAAAAAGTTAAGTTTTCAAAGTTTTCATCTATGCTTTTTGCCACTCCATTCATTCTTGCTACAAACCTAGCTAAAAGCAGCCATCAGAACCCTTATTACATTCTGAATGTTATGCTCCCTTGCAATTTCCCATGCCAGATTAATCCATGGCCTATATTTTCATTCTCCCCAAAATTGTCAGGATATAAGCAAAATACATATTTTTCTTTCCAGAATGCAACATGTATGACCTCTGGTCTGGATTTTAATAGATTCTTCATTCATAACCAAACCCCTCTAAGCCCGGCATTTACCATCAACATTCCCATCTGGTCTTCTGATCTACAAGCTGAATCACACATCAAGCTCTGGTTACAACTTTCTAGGCTTTCTTCAGCTCAATTTTCAAAACTTCTCCAAACTCTTCTTTCAAACTAGCTCCAAAACCTTCTAGACCATGTGGTCAGGTATAGTCACAGCAATGACCTTGCTTCTCTGGTGCCAATTCTCTGTATTAGGCAGCTTTTCACTTTCTGGACAAATTATACTGCATTCACAGTTTATATGATAAGAAGTTTCATTTGGCTCATGGTTGCGGGAAATTCAGTCCATGATTGATAAGGAAGGAATGTCAGGAAGAGTATGAGATAGCAAAAATGCTTAGACCATGGGAAGCAGAAGAGGGGAACTATACCAGGAAGGAAGGAGCAGGGGACCAACTGTAGACCCCAAAGTCTATTACCATCCAGAAACCCCCAGAAATGTGCTTTACTAATCCCCTAGATGGCTCCCAAGCCAAGCAAGTTGACACATAGCCATATTTCTATAATTACAGAAGGTATCATAAAGCTCTCTCAGATTATAAACTTTTGGGGTATGTGCTAGGGATCAAACTCAGGGCCTTGTGCTTGCTAGACAAGTGCTTTTACTGCTGAGCTAAATCCCCAACCCCATTAGCTTTTGAAATACAGATATTTTGCAAAAAATTCACATTATGTGCCCCCTCCTGTCTCTTACTAGGACATTAAGAAGAGTGCTGTGACTTAATAAATGTAATTTGCTAAATAAATATATAATTTTACCTTAGGTCAGGAGAAAAGAATAGCCCAATTTGGGTACCATAAGCAAAAATCACTAATGTTTGAAAACGGTGGTGAGGGAGTAATAGGTTAAGAGTGATTTAACTTGGAATGCTGAGGATTTGTGTTGGGGAAATGAACTAAAAAATTTGGGGCACTATCCATTCATTAATTCACTTGTTCTTTCATTTATTCCACAAATAATTATTGTGTAGTTACTCTGCATCAGGAACTATCACAGATAGAGAAACACATAAATAAATAAATAAATATGACAGCAAATGTCCCTCTCTTTAACAAACTTACATTGTGTCAAGAGAAAATTAAGCCAGAAAATTAAGTATATAATGTAATTTCCACTATTGGTGAACTTTTGAAAGAAATTCAAGAGAAAAATGTGGCCTACTTTTGACAAAACATGCAAGAAAAACTTTTTTATTAAGGAGGCGGACCTCTTGGGAGGAACTGACAAAAATAAGAAAGCTAGTTATGAGAAGGTCTGAAAGAAAATGTTTCTAGGCAGATAAAAGAATATTGCAAAGGTCTTAAGGTAGGAAATGCAAAAAGGTCAGTATGATTAGATCAAAGTGAAGGATCAGAGGCAGTAGAATAAAGGAGGTCGAAGAGGTGTGCAGGGCAAAGTTCATGAGCACCTTATAGGCCAAAAGATAGAGTGTGAATTTTATTGTAAGTTTGAGAGTAAGTTATTGAAGGGCTGTGATCAGTTGAGAGCCATGATTTGATTTATGACTTTGTAAGACAAATCTAACATCTGTGTAAAGAATAATGTAGAAGCAACAAAGAAAGAAGCAAAGAAGACTAGTTAAGAGGGCATTTCACAAGTTCACAAGAGCTCATGAGAGCTCAGAAGACAGTGGCAAAGGGAAGAAGCAGTTAGGCTCAGGATTTGCTGCTAAGGGGACTATATGACTTTATATATTGATTATAGAGTCTTCAATTCTCTTTAACAGTATAACCATAAATGTAGTAAAATATAGTGCAGGTATTATATTTCAAAAGTATACTATATAGTATTTGGAAAACACATTGTTAAAAACTGTCTACATTTAATCTACATTTGACAGCTAATTAATAGATCAGTAAAATCAATAATAGTTTCATACAAACAACAAGCAGAGAGCACATTATTTTCCTAGTTGTTTCACACTCTTTATTCGAACTTAAGAACATTCATTTCTTCAAACAATAAAGGATATTAATATTGTATCGGGAAAATATGAATTAATTGCTATGAGTCTTTTGAACTTTCTTGATGAATAAAAGGAATTTTCTTTTATTTTTTTAAAGGAATTTTCTTAAAGCACCTGTATGACTCCATGTTGAAAATTCCATTTGTTCTCTTTTTCTTCAAACACACTCTAATAGAAAGTAAACTGATAATAAATTATTTTATCACATCTTTTTTCACAAATATAAGTATAAAAATGTGCAAAATGGAATATAATAATTTATTTAATAAGTATATGAGTTTCTACCACAAATATGTACTTTACAGTGTTCCTTGTCATTTTTTTCAGATAGTTTTCATCTCTTTTATCATTTTAAAATCTGACATTTGAAATTTGTTTTTTACTTTACTTTTATATTGATTGTCCAAATTTTTAATGTTTTGACATTCTTTTCACTTCTTTATGTTCATAGTTTTATTTTACTCCTTAGTGTTCTGTCTCTAAGTTTCTTCTTGCCAGTTATAATGGTCCATAATTTCCAATGGAAAGTCTGCTGCCAGAGCCTTCCTTCCTCCCTCCAGTGTTAATGGCTGCTCTCGAGAACCTGCCCTGCCCTCTCTCATCTAATTTGAGTCAATGAGGGGGCAGACAAAACAGATGGTTGGCACAGGATGGGATGATTCACTGTTTGAAATTATGGTGAAACATTTCTGAAATTGGTGAGGGAGAGGGAAGCCTGACATTTGACAGAGCCATGTAAAAATTGCGGCATCCAGATGAAGTTCGGTTTAATTTTTACTGTTATTTTCCAGATGTCCTGATCATATGATTACAATTTTAATATTATATAGAGAATATACCTTTTCCCAAATGTGCTGTAATCTTTTTCAGCAAAATAAGTTTATCACTGAGTTTCAGTATCTGGAGTATTCTCAAAGTTACAGTGTTGCCCCACCATATTACTTCTTTCTTTCTTTTTTTTTTTTCCATGACTTGTTGAACAACTCATCTACTTCTCATTCCTTGAAGCCTGCCTTTTTTGCATAATATGCTTCCAAGCTGACTTATTTCTTCACAAATTATTATGGCTGTATTATGATATCAAAGTAATTTGTAAGAGAGTAAACTATATGTTTAAATATGTTACCAGGTTTGGGGGTGCTGGAATCTCTTTCTGGATGTGGTTTCTAGGTTCTTTCTGTCCTGAGCAAAGAATTGGTCAAGCCAAAAATAGTAGTAAAGTTTTATTAAAGGTAGGAAAAGAAACAGACTCTGCAAAGTGAGTTTGGGCCAAGCTAAAGTAGGGAAAAAAGCTCACCCTATGGCATGAGTGTGGGCCATCTCTGCAGGAGAGAACACAGTGGCAAAAACTCAGTGTTGACTGTCCTTTTTGTATCGTCCACTCCTCAGACTGAGGTCAATGTAGGCCACCCTCTGGAAAACCTTCTTGAGTTTTCACAAGAAGTCCACATGCAAAGCTTGGTAACTGTTCTGCCCATATGTCCTGGGATTTTGTAATTAATATGTCACACCTAGTGTCCCAGCCAGTTTTGTCAAGCCCTAATCTCTTGTCTCATTTCCCCCTAAGAGATACATATCCCCATAATTCTTTATGGGGAGGTGAGAGATTGGCGGTCTCTGTCTTCCATAGCTTCTTCTGGCTAGAAGATGTAGACCCTACCTGGTTAGATCATGTGTTCTTCAACTACCTTGTGGAGTTGTGACTCACTGGCTTGGTTGAAGAGAAAAAAAAAAAAAAAAAACTACAAGAAGGCAATGAGAAAAGAGTTGGTGACTTTACTATTATGTTGGGGATATTGAATCCAAATATCAGGAGCACGTCGGATTTCCATGCTTCTTGTGGAGCTCAGAGTATGGCTTAATCAGGTATTTCATTATGCCGGGTAGCAGGATCTACTTGTGGACAAATTAGTTTAGGGAGACTTGGTATACTCCTAATAGGTAAAATCCATTTGGCCTTTGCCAAAATTTGAGAGTTGACCCCCAATTTTGATAGTAATTCTTTTCTAAGTAAGGGAGTAGGATATCATGGGACAATTAGAAACTCGTAGTTCCTTCACAGTTACACATCAGAGCAGAAGTAAAGAATCTCCGACTAGGGGTTCCCTCAACTACAACTGTGGCTATGGCTTTAGAGGGTTTCCCAGAGAAGTAAATCAAAACAGAATGAAGTAATTGAATTGGCTTATCCATGACACCCAGGGTTCCTCACAGGAAATGGCGATGTCCATGTACAGGGGCATGACAGATACCCTCGGGCCTCTTCGTAGCAGGAAACAAGGGTTTTGTCTGGCCCAGCTCCTCTTTGGGTACAGGGCCAGTCAACCTCCAGTGGCATGATTCAAGCACATTTTCTACCTCACATTCAGAGCAGGGCCCAGAAAGTGGCTTGCTGTCATTGTGTGCCTGGTATCCAGATTTCTTGTACTTTATTATCCTCACATTTTCCTTCAGATTATTTGGGTGAATTTAAAGCACTGCCATTTGCAACAGCTATAGTTCTGGCTGTTCTCTTTCGATCCTCTTCCAGATCCGGATTGCTGAATGCAGAAAAGGCCATGTCCAGCAATTGAGTCATAGGTGGCTAGAGTCTCATCTGAAGTTACTTCATTAAACACATGGGAGCAACCCATATTCCACTAGGACACAGGTGGGAGTCCCAGGAAAGGATCATCAAAGGATATCTCTCTCTCTTCCTTGGGGTCATTCTAAATACTATAGTTTGAGGGCTTTTCCTGAGATAAAGGGTTACAAAAGCTGAGTATAAGGGATTTCATTCCATCGTCTATGTTTCAACAGAAACAGTTTAACTGAAAAATAGTCTCATAGTTTAAACTGCCATCCTGTACCCATATTTTGTCATTTCCTACTTCATACTGAACACAAACCATATTGCAATTGTAGATAAGTCATTCCTTTTTAAAATTGGTACTGTCAAACCTTTCACACTGATCAAGGATATGGCCTAGTGGCAAAGTCAGTGGAACCTGCAGAGTGTGGTTCCTGCATTTTCCCATGGTTCACCTCAGTGTCCCTTAGAGAGATAACTAGATCTCAGCTCCTTAAAATGGCATCCCATGCAGGAGAGGAAACCTGATTTTTGCCCAGAAAGTGTCCCTTGTGAGACCAAAGTATTCACTACATAGGTGTCTGTGTCCAAATCTAGGATGATGCTGGCCTCTTTCATAGAAGCATAGAAGAAAAGCCTTCCTGAGGGCTTTTGTCTCCATACTAAGGCCAGCTAATTCCTTAGGGAGACTGGGTTGAACCACTTGATGGATCAACCTAGTCCTTAAAAACTCCCATGAGATCAGGGTGGAGTCTCTTCCCTTTGAGATTCCCTAAGCCCCCATTGAATCACTTGATGGCGCTACTTAAGCACTGTGGAGCCACTTGAGAATCAGTATCTCTTGCTTTTATCCTTATAGTAAAAGTTTTGGTACTTTGTTCAAGGCAGTAGAGATGGAAATGCTCTTAAGGAAAAACTTTTACAAATCCTAAGAATGAGGATAAGTCTACCTTTGACTTACGTTTACTTGAGTTAAATTTTACTGTGTTTTTAAAATTGTTGTTGTTGTTCTCCTCAGGTCATCAGGCATATCTTACTGAACTACCTATGTTTTGTTAGAAAAAACAAGAAAGGATCTAATTCAAAAAAGAGGAATAAAGCTCACATGTTTCTTGCAATCAGAGGCTTACCTCTTGTCTGCAAGGGTAAAATTTTCCGATGACCTCCAATATGGCAGAATCCATATGACTGACTCAAGTGGAGGCCAGTCACGTGGCAAGACAAGATGGCAACCCTCATTTTTTTTGGGGGGGAAACCCTCATTAAGTAGTGTGAGAAAGAAACAGCCATCTAAGGTAAAAATGTGGATGAAACTTTGAGCCCAAAAATGAGTAGACTGAATAGATGGCTACCCCAGCAGGCTACCAAGTTACTGAGAGCTATTTTTCCCAAAAGAGTGAGAAAGCTGAGCAAAGTATCATGGAGAACAGAAACATGAGGTCAAAAAGCATGCTAAACTCTAGGTAATCACAGGCTCTCTGGCTATTCTTTACTGACAAAGTATCTGGAATGAGTGGGCGAAAATGCAGAGAGAAGAGATAGGGAGATAAAGTTGAAGTACATTTATAGGCCTCTTACTAGCTGGGAAAAACACAGTAGCCATGTGCTTCCTCTCCTCCTTGAATTCCTGGCCTAGTGAACAAAGAAAGTGAGGACAAGAACAAAACAAAATGAAACCAAAAAAATGTGCCCAAAGGGCCTGATCTGGATTCCTGTCTGGCTACGCCAAATATGCTACTGGACTTTTAGGTGCAGGAGTCTCCTTCTGGAGGTGGTTTCTAGGTTCTTTCTGTCCTGAACTGGTCAAGACAATTACAAATGGAAGTAAAGTTTTACTAGAGGTGGAAAAACAAATAGGTTCTGCAGAGTGAGTTTGGGTCAAATAAAAATAGGAAAAAGAATATACCCTATTGTTTGAGGTTGGGACATGCAGGCAAGAGAGAACACAGAGGTAAAAACGCAGTGTGGACCATCCTTTATGGATCATCCACTCCTCACACTGAGGTCAGGTCTAGGCCATTCTAGCTAAATCCTGCTCAAGTTCTCCCAAGAAGTCCACATGCAGGGCTTTCAGAACTGTTCTGGGCATGTATCCCGGGATTTTATAACTAACAGGTCACACCTACATCTACAGCCAGCATTGCCTTGCCTTAATCTCTTGTCTCACTTATGAAATTTACATTTGTATTCTAGTGGTACTGATTTATGTCACAAGATTATATGGTTAAAAAGTACTGATCATGGAGGTAAGTCAGAATGACTATGTATAGAAAATAATACAGAAACTAGTTTAGACCAACTATAACATGAAGTAGTTTATTTTGAAAATCTATTTCATTTGAATTCAAAGGTTTTTTTTAGCTGTCTTAAATTTAATTTTCGAATAAAATAGAACAAAAGATATGGTAAAGCAACCACTATGATATTATCCTGTATATCATAATTTATTTTGGAGGAAAATATAACCCTAAGGGGGCTGATAATTCATTCTTTGGTGTAAAAAATTAGCTTTGTGGCCCTCCAAAGTTATATAAATAGGCATACAGTATTTTGTGATGATAAAATTGTGTAAATGGAGATTAGGTGAAAAATGTAAGTGTTTCTTAGGGGAATGGTATGAAAGATAAATGTCTCAGTCTAGTTTGTTTCTAGAACAAATTCCTTAAGGTTGAGTATTTTGGAAAGAAGAGGAGTTTATTTAGCTCATAGTTCTGCAGGTCCGACTGTGGCTTTTGATCAGAGGTTCATGAAGGGTAATATCACACAGCAGCGGTGCCAGCAGGAAAGAAGTCACAAGGTGAGACAAAAATCAAAAGAGGGAACAAGAAACAGCGGAGGAGACAGGTTCACTCTTTCCTAAGTACCTATTTGCTGGAGAACTAAGTTAGGTCAGGAAAAACTGAATTACTCCCTTCTGAGAGAAGTGTTCCATGATCTAATCATGTCATAAAGGCCCCACCATCTTAATACCATTGCTCTTGCTAGAGAGCTTCTAGCACACACAGCACCATCCAGACTATAACATTGAATGAAAATATTGTTCTGTGCAAGCCGAGTCTTTTTGAATTTTAATACAATGAAAATGTTAGTTTTATGATCAACTTTCCAAGTAATTTCCATGTATCTACCATTATGAACACTTATCATACAGTATGTAAATATACATAAATAAAATGTCAGAAAGTCACAAATTAAAGGGTATAGTAATCTTAAGAACATATCTAAAAATCAATGTTTACATATATAATATATTATAATACATTATACATATATATTTATATACGATCTGTAAGTAGAACAAAAATCAAATGTCAATGTTTAAATGTATATAATATATATTATATATAATACATCATCTGTAAATAGAACAGATACATACAACATATATGAGAAAGTGTATTAATGTTGTTCTACACATTTCCTTGGAGGCATTTGTTGGTCTTTTTTCTTTAGGCATTTGTTAGTCTTGAAGACAATTGTGAGAATTATATCTCCTGCAGTTCCTACAGTGCCAAAAATGTGATAATAAGACTAATTAATGTACTAGCAAAGAGAATGAGAAAATTTTAGAAAATATAGTGGCTGAGTTCTGCGGTTGTAGAAATAAAATGCTTTTTTGTGTTGTGTGCAGCACAGAAAAACATCTTTCTTATTAAATATTTTACATACGTATTAATTATAAATTGTTTCTAGACCATAGGAGTTATTTAAATAAAAGAAAGAAATGATGAAAATGATCAAACACTGTGACTGTTATAATGAAGAAAAGGTTAAAAAATGTCTAACGTATTGTATTATTTAAGGTGATTTTATTGATGTCCTGCCATAAAACAGCTTCATTGGAATGACTGGGCAAAAAACAAAAGTATAAAGCAGAAGGCATCCAAAGCCAATGGCATGTGTTGCAGCACCTATCTGCAGTGTGATAAATTTCATTGCTATATTTGTACTATTTACATATCATGAACAGTACGAGGGTGAGGCTTTTCTTTGCTTCCTTCATCAGTATAATGCCTACAGTCATATCTGCAAAAATGTGTGTTTAGGTGTGCATGTTTGCTAAATACATACTTTTAAATTTAAAGAAATTACATTGGAATGAAGGATTAGATGTGTACTATTCTTTCAATAAATAAGTGATTGAGATTTTAAGGAATCAGTAATGTGACACTGTCAGGAGATAGTGTAGGATAAAACGTTTTTCTTAGGATTGCCAGTGACTAGAACAACTCCACAGAATACTGGACAGATTGTATATGAACTAATCTCTGTCCAGTTTGTCTCTAACAGCTTTAGATTTTATTGTCCATTTTTAAACAATAGAAACTATAGGGAATTAGTGATATAGGGTTGAAATACTCATTCAATTTACTGCTCATCTAGCTAAAATTGAATCCAAGTAAATCTTCGTCTTTCATTTTTTGAACACCATTTCTATTGTTCAACTTATATAATTTGGATTTCTTATATCTTTTTATTGATTATGCTGTATGGAGGTACTTTATTGATACTTAAATTATGTTAAAATCAATGGACACCACTTTGTTCAGGCAACATTATGAAATTCAATTTTAGCTTTCATGCTATGTTTATGAATTATCATCTAGTTATTTTCCAAAATCGTATCAATCATAATGTATTTCCAAGGTAAAGTAAGTATGACTAATTTATTAAATAATCTAAAAGAAACCTGGACAAAATACAACATTAGATTGATAATCTCAAAAGATGCAAGAAGACTTTAAGATAATTGAGAGAGAATGTTTCGAGTAAAAAGCACAGTAATAGAGATAAAGAATGTGTTTCTTGAGCTAGTAACCAGAGTTGAAACAGTCAAGAAAAGAATCAGTAAACTTGAAGATTGGTCAATAAAAATTACTTAGACTGAAATACAAACAGAAGAAAGGTTTTAAAAAATCAAAATAAGAACAAACTATCCAAAATCTGTGGGAAAATAAGAAGCATTTTAAGATATGGCCAAATGGTGAAGAATACAATTAAAGAGAAGAAAAATATCTGCAATCTCTACTTGGGAGGGTAAAGAAAGAGGATCACAAATTCCAGGTCAGTCTGGGAAACTTCATGGGAACTTGTCTCCAATCAAAATTTTAAAAAGAACTGGGAATTATCTTTGTATAGATTACATATTAAAATGATGATATTTTTAACTGTATTGGATTAAATTAAAACATTTAAATTAAAAAAAAAATAAAAAGAACAGGGAATGTGGATCAGTGGTAGAGCACTTGTTCAGCATATTGAGGCCCTCTATTCTATGTTCAGTACCTTTAAAACTAAAGTAAAGGAAGGAATAAAAATGCAATACTAAGAATAAACAAATGTGTGTTCAAGCAAAAGAATCTATAAACTCAAAGACAGGCCATTTAACACAATTTTTTTTTTTTTTTTTTTTTTTTTGTGGTGCCAGGGATCGAACTCAGGCCCTTGTGCTTGCAAGGCAAGCACTCTAATCACTGAGCTAAATCCCCAGCCCCCAAGACAGGCCATTTAAAACCATCCAAGATCAGGGGATGCAGCTTAATGGTTACTTGACTACAATACATGAGGCCCTCAGTTCCATGCCCAGCACTGTAACAATAATACGGATAACAATGGTACTAAAATGAAGTCACCTGATCAAAGAATAAAAAAAGGAAAAAAATTCCAGAAGTTTTAGATGATTCCATGAAGCACAACAGTATATGCATTATGGAATTGCTAGAAAGAGAAAGAGAAAAGGAAAGAAAGCTTAAATGAAAAACCAATGGCTAAAAACTTCCTCAGTCTTGGGAAAGGATATAGACATACAGTTTCATAAGTGCAAATGTACCCAAATACCATCAATCCAAACAAGAATACACTGAGAAATGTTAGAGTCAAATTATAAATTGTCAGTCAATATTACAAAGAAGTTTGAAAACGACAAGTAAAACACAACTTACAAAATACAAGAAAATCTTAAAAAGGCTCTGAGCATATTTCTCAACAAAAGTCTTATAGGACAGAGAGAGATGACATATCAAAAGAACTGAAAGGCTGGAAAAGAACTAAGAATACTACAACTAGAAGTCTGCTTTTTAAGAATGAGTATATCATGTCACAACAAAAATGCATCATCATATCTCAAAGTAAAACACACACAGAAAAAAATAACACATAAGCTTCAAAAAGGGGAGAAAATAATCAAATGGTCAGAGTAATTCCTCAGATATGAAAATTACTGTAAAGGTAAATATACTAAATTTTCCAATCCAAAGACACCGGGTGAACAGATTATTTAAAAAGCAATATACGACAACATGTTCACTACAAGACATTCATGTTTAACCACAAACACAAGAAGATTTGAAGGGAAGGAAAACGGTTATTCTTGCAAATGGTAACCAAAAGACAGCAGGAGTGACAACATGACAAAATGAAAATGAAATAAGAAACTCAAAAACTGACAATCACAATTCTTTTATAATAAGTTTTCAGTCCATCAAAAGGCTGTAATAGTAAATACTTATGCACCTTACATCAAAATATGTAGATACATAAAGTAAAAGAAGAAGACTGAATGAAGAAAGAGAGGCATACAACATTGTTAGGGAAATTTGGAATAAATCATCCAGATTAAAAAAAAAATCAATAAGGAAACAGCAGATTTGAGTAACACTGTATACTAAATAGCCCCCACAGACCTTAAAAAAAAAAAAATGGTGGCCAACAGGAGCAGAATCTGCATTCTTTTCACATGCATACAGAACATTCTCCAGGATAAATCATATGCTGGGACACAAAGAAAATATACTTAATATATGTAAAATATTGAAATCATAAGAAGTACCTTTTAGAACAATTTTAAGAAAGTAGAAATCAGGACAGGAAGTATATTGGAAAATTCATAAGTATATAGAAATGAAGCAACATATCAAAATAACTGGCGAGTTAAAAAGCTCGAAAGAAGAATCAAGAAATATCTGGAAACAAACAAAAATGGGAAGAGTAGAACAAAATATCTGATAAGCAGTGAAAGCAGTTTTAAGAAAGATGTTCAAAGAAATAAATACCTACATTAAGGAAAAAAGGAATCTCAAATAAATAGCCTAACTTTGCTCTTCATGGGAGTAGAAAAAAGAGAATGAACAAAGCCCAATTTAGCAGAAGGAAACTACTAATAAAATTAGAGCTGAAATGAAACTCAGACTAGAAAAACTAGAAAAAATAAATAAGCTAATTCTTGCAATTTGAAAAGTCAAAATTAATGGATCATTTAATTGATAAAAAAAGGGAGAATATACAAATAAAAATAAAATTGGAAAAGCAAACATTAGAACTGATAACCTTAAAATTAGAAAATTCATAAGAATCAATACAAATTATTAGATATCAGTAATTATATATAAATGTATAAGTGATAGCTAAGTTCTTAGAAACTTATAACACATCAAGAGTGAATTTGAAAAAAAAATGGAAAATATGAACATTCCAGTGATAAGAAAAGATATTGACTCAGTAATAAAAATTGCATAAATAAGAGGATACCATGTGGATTCACTAGTGAATTCTGAAAAACATTTAAACAGCAAGAAATTCTAATTAATCCCAAACTTGCCCCTCAAAAGTTGAAGAGTGAAGAACACTTCCAAATTAATTGTATGATGGCAGTATTATATCAAGAACAAAACCACACACTGACACTACAAGAAGAGAGAATTATAGGACAGCATCCCTGATATTACTAAATATGAATGATTAAAACAAATAAGCTAAGAGTTGTTATCAGTTTGATGAAAAGCAGGACCCACCTATGTATTGTCTACAAGAAACTGCTTTAAATAAAACATTAGTCTACTATTACTATCACATTACATATGATTCAGTAATGAATGGATTTAATAAAGAAGAAAATTTGTATTTTGAACAATTAATTTATCAGAGAAATCGTTCATTTAAATATTTTAAATTTAAAGCTCATTCTTGTCAATACATCTAGAGTTCATTCTTGACACTAATGAAAAACCCTTGTGAGTCAACTAGGTTACTTCTTCACTCTTGTATTAGTGATTTTAAAATTACAAAAGGAATACTTTAAAAATAAAAATTAAGATTAATTCATGCAAATGTATCTTCAGAAGTAATTTAGTGGTAATAAATTTAATGGTTATAATTTTTAGTAGAGTAATTCAGTCACAGTTATCAGTATCTATTTTATTATTTTTAAAAAATCAGCTGCATTACATAGGCCTGGGTAAGATGTTCTCTTGATTAAGTCACTGGAAGACGGACTACATGTTCCAACTGACTTGCCCTTTTGGGATGATGTAATTAGAAACTCAGAAAAATAGAAAAAAACTTTCAGCTAGAGTTTAGATTTGAAATGTCTTCTGAAAGGTCCTGTACTTTTAAGGCTTGCTGTCGAGGCAGCATTGTTAAGAGGCAGGAACCTTTGGAAGGTGACCGAGTCATGAAGACTCTTTTCTTATCGATGGCTTAATCCACTGATGAATTCATAAGTAAATGGCATGTCAGGAGCTGGGGAAATTTGGGGACAGGTTATAGTTGCAGGAGGTAAGTTCTTGGGCAAATTTCTGGAACGCTTTAGTTTGTCTCCAGCCCCTTCCTCCCTCTTTTCACTTCCTGCCTTCCACGAGGCGAGCAGCTCGGCCTCCCCATGCACTCCTCCCTGCGGTGTTCTCACCACACGGCCAGAAAAGATGAGCAAAGTCATCATCAACTGAAACCTAAGAGCCAAAATACATCTTTTTTGCCTTTAAATTAATACTGTCATGCTGGGTTATATTTTCACTGTGACATAAAGCTAATAGCCCTCTGATTAAATTACCTCATTAAAAAAAAATAAACTTGGAGATTGAGATACTCAAGGGCTAAGTGAGTATCCTTAGAGTCACACTGTTAACAAGACCAAGCTGGAAGAGTTCATAACAATTGTTTTATTTACACTATACTATAAAAGGTTACAAACAATCAGTAAACCAAAACAACCAATGGAAAGCAAAAGAAGCAAGCAATTGAATCTGGAAGGTGGAACATTCTATGAGAGAGTAGGCCTAATCTCGTGAAAAGTGGGCCTTTATGGGATGAAATCTCACGGAAGGGAATATCAATCAGAGATATGGCAGACATGTGATTGTAACTGAATTTAGGAAATGTTAATATAGGCTATATATTAGATGAGATAATTTACTGAGATAAAAAGATGGAGATCAGTGATTTAAGAATAAAAATTACAAAAAAGATATACTAATGCTCAACTTTTCTATAACTTAATTTTATAAAATAAAATGTTTATAAATTAGAGTTTGTAAAAAAATATATGGATAATTTTACTTTGAAGGATAAAAATAATGGCATATCTGTGTTTTCCATGTAAATAATTACAAGATAATATCTGAAATATCAAGAAATATGCTAAATAGGTATTATATTTTATTTTTGCTGATTTAAATATTTATTATTTTATATTATATATTTATAAATTCTATAATATTAAATGTCTATTTCAAAAATTAAAAACAGTTACTTTTATTACTCTAAACAGTATGATGAAAATAATCCAAAATGATTTTAAGCAGGGTGTGATGGCTTACACTTAAAATCCCAGGTTCTTGAGACACTGTGGGAGAGTTTAAGAACAGTTTCAGCAGCTTTCAGAGATTTTGTCTCAAAATAAAATTTTAAAAGGGCTGAGGGTGTAGTTCAGTGTTTAGAGTATTTGTCTAGCCTGGGCAAGGTCATGGGACTGAATGTAGTCCTGGAATGAAAACAAATAAACACTGACATACACAAAACCACAGCAAAATATTTTAACAAAAGTCATACACTTAGGTAATAAAATTTGAACCAAAAGTTTTCAGAATATATCTGGTTATTTAATTATTTTAAGTACAAAGATTATTTTTCCATATACCTTTAAAAATAAATTTTTTTTCAGTTTTGGAATTATCAGGATAGATATTAGTCACTAAGAAAAGTAGTGAATTTTTTTTTTTTTTGGAAATGCTGCCCTTAGCAATTCAAACTAAAGGTAAAAAGTATATACAGTAATGACTCATTTCACAAGCACTTCTATTTGCCGACAGTTTGGTTGGCAAACAAAAGTATTTGGCAAAATTTTGCTTCCATTCCCAAACTCTGCATCGGTTGACCAACATAACCACAGCCCTCTTCGTCACTTAAACACAAGTACAGCTATCTTCCCCTAAATCATAAAACAAATGAAGTTCATAAACCAAGGTACCACTGTATTCTACTGAGTTAATAATCATGATATATGTTTTCACACTTTCCCTAATTTGGACGTTATGAAAAAAAAAAGTATCAGCTGTTAGTTTAAAAATATAGAAATATTTTGTAATTGTATCATGAGTGACATGAAAAATAAGGACAGAAAAGAATATCACCAAACTTTGGGAATGTCTATGTGATTTGTCTGACACTAACTCAGCTTGCAAAATATCTGCTGCTGTTTTAAAAAGTATACGCTGGCTTTTGCAATATGTTTGTCTTAATAGACAGATTCATAAAACAAAGTTCAGAACAGTTCTAATTTCTAGAAGAAACACAGCAAATGATCTGTTTTTCTCAACTGTTGCAAATTTCAAATTCTAGATAACATATAACATGAAAAACAAGTTACTTATTTTATCACACAATTAATCAATTCATAGAATTTTCTTGTCTGATCTTATTGAGAACAGATAAGTGACCTGTCCGTATCCTGCACCATTGCCAATTAAAGAATGCCATGGAAAAATCCTTCTGAATTTCCCACACTTAGTACAATTTATTTTTAAGTCAATCAGAGTGGAAAGGATTAATAAATCTCCTATCCTAGATGCCAGAGAAGAGAACTCCATTTAACATCATTTCAACACTACATGAACTCACTCACATAGTCTAAAATGGTTGATCTCATAGAAGTTGAGAGCAGGATGGGGAAATTGGGGCAGGTTTGAACATGGGAATTAAGATACATTTTGATAGAATAAAGAAGCATGGGGTGCTATTGAACATGAAGGTGAGTATAGATGACTTTTAAAAAGTTAGAAGAAAGGATTTTGAAGGTTTTCACAAGAAAGAAATCATAAATATCTGTGAAAATAAATGTGTTTTCATAAGTTAACATTATGAAATTATATACACATTGTTGAACATTACATGGTATTCCATGATGATGTAGGACTTTTGTGTATCACTTAAAATTTTTAAAAAAGAAAAATGAACATGTTTTTCAATGTATGAAAATGTTTTGTTATTTGGAAATTGGTGCATGCTTGGATATCTACAAAATTCAGCAAAGAAAAGAAAGTCCTAGCAAACAGAAAAAAGAAGGAATACAGTGAATTAGTCTGAGAATAGTTTTGAAAAAACACAAAAGTAATTTTTATATTTATATTAGACCTTAGATAAAGATGATTATTTTATCTTTAACTGTAATAAATATTTCAAGAACACCGAAGAATTTTTCAAAATACCTCTATGTAAATGTTTCTTATGTTTAAGTTCTTTATCTTTTATGGAAAATGGATCTAATTTTCTCACTCAATTTCACTTTCTACTCCACATTTTTGTAACATATTGATTATGATTTAGATCTAAAATGCTCACCAAAAGTCTTTGTGAGCACAAGGGCCTGAGTTCGATCCCCGGCACCACAAAAAAAAAAAAAAAAAAAAAAAAAAAAAAGAAGTCTTTGTGTATACTGGTGGAGCTTTGGGAAGGTAATTAGATTATGGGGCCTCTAGGCTTATCAGAGAATTGGTTCATTGATGAGTTCATAGCTGAATGTTTTGTTAGTTGAAGGAGGTGGGTCACAGAAGCATGGCCTACAGGGATATATTCTTCCCTCCCTCCCTCTTCCTCTCTCTGTCTTTCTCCTTCTTGGCTGCTATCAGTTGAGGAACTGCCCACTCCAGCCATGCTTGCCCTCTCTCCTTGCCATTTCTGCCTTGGTATCACCTAACTATGGAGTGAATTTTTTGAAACCATGAGCCAAAATAAATCTCTCCTCCTTTAAATGGCAAATGTGAGGTATTTTGTCCTAGAGATGGAAACGTGATCTATAAAGATGTTGGTAATTCATTGCTGTGAGTGTATTGACTGTGTGGTTCGGCAGGCTTTGGGACCTACTTTGCAGAAGGTATTTTGTAAAGTTTGGAGAAGTAAGCAAGAGAAAGCCTAAAATGCCATAAGCAGATGACCAGAAGGCTGATAGAAATTCCGAGAGTGAAGGCCAGACTCAAGAGGATTCACTGCAGCAGAAAGACTCTTAGAAAAGTACCTACAGACCATAAACCTTTCATTTTGGCAAATAATTTGTGTTTGCTTTGCCCGCGTCCCAAGTTTCCACATGAGATCGTATTTAAAGGTGATAGATTAATTAGACAGAGGAAATCATCCTGTTAAGGCTGTGGCGGCATGAGTATTGCTGACTGCCTTTACCAAGAGCTGGTACAATGAGGAGCAAAACAATGAGCTGAAAGAATGTGAAAAGTTTGCAGTTTGGCTTGAAAGGAATGAAGTATAAAGTTGGAGCCAGGAAAACTGTGGTTGCACTGAGTATTTTGCATCAAGAAAACAGGAAAGATGAGTTGAGAGACTCTAAGAAGTTGTCCAGACCTCACACCACACAATCTCAAGGGTGTAAAAGGGTAAACTCTTTTGAAAGACTTTGCGTGGAGAAAGAGCCCCAGGGGACGCTCCTCGTCCATCCATCGCTACCTAGGGATGTTTCTACCCAAGGGCAGCCATCCAGGCACTCAGAAGCTACTGTTGCCATGGTCAACATAGGCCCAGATGGTGGCAGACCTTGTCATTATCCGTGTGGTGCTGGTTCTGGAGGCATGCAAAATGTAAGAGTTATGGAGTCATGGAGGTTTCCACCCACATTTTAGAGAAAAGCCTGGGAACCCAGGCTTAGGATGTGACAAGGTCTCGGTCCTTGTTAGGAGCCCAAAAGAGGGCAATGCATGAAGTGGCAAAAGTGAAGCAAAAGTGGCAAAAGTGAAGAGCTGCAGAAGAGCTACCAGGAAGTTGGAGATGCCAGGGACCTGGAATAGAAATTTACAGACATTAAGCAGACACAGCCCATAGGGATGGCTTTTTTGGAGCTTACAACTTCCCACTGTCTACACCAGGTGCTGAACATGGAACTACAGGATATAATGTTTGTCCTACTGATTTTCAGTCTTGCTTTGATCCAATTCCTTTTTATCCCATTTCTCCTTTTTGAGTGGCGAATGTTTTTTTCCATGCCACTGTATGTTGAAAGTACTTAAATTTTGATTTATTTTTAAAGGAGCTTACAGCTAATTGTTTGTCTTCACTATCCAAAGACACTTCGGACTTAGACTTTTCAGCTGTGATGAAATTGTTACAATTCTGGCAATTCTTCAAGATGGACTAAATGCATTTTGCGTAATTCAACAGACATGAGCCTTTTGAGGATGAGAACTGGAATGTAAAGGTTTGGATCTAAAATGCCCCCGAGTCTCTTCTGTTCAGAGATGGAGCTTTTGGAAGGTGAAGTGATGATGGAGGCATCGTATTCATACTGTGTTAGTCCACTGATGAGTTTTTTTCTGAATGCCTTGTTAGGAGGTAGTGTCTGGTTGCAGTTGAATCACTTGGATGTGGCCTAGAAGAGTGTGTTCGTGACTCCGACTTCTTGCTAGCTTTTTCCTGTCTGTTTCCCATCTGCCATGGCTTTAGCAGCTTTCATCCACCGTCCCCTTGCATAGTATCGTTTCTTCCTGGTGCTGGCCACTCATGTACTAAACCCTCTGAAAGCACAACCCATTATAGTCTTTTTCTCCTTTAAGTTGGGATGTGTCAGTTATTTCATTTCAGTGATGAGAAAATGAGTAGTATAATGTTAAAAATAATTTATATTTTACTGTCGCATTTCATTTAGGCTAGCAATGTCTACTGCTCATGTTAGAATAAAAAAATTAATTTTAGAAATTTTAAAATTACAAAACCTCAACACTACACATATGCTTTTGAGTCCCTGGTTTCTTTAATACAACCAGACCAATATTTTTAACAGAGCTACCTTTTCCCTCCAGTGCAAGGGAATAGAACAGGAGATTTAATAGTAAATAAATTTTAAAAAGATAGCTAGTATGTATATTAATACATGCTCACAAATATATATATGAATATTATATAGATATGTGTTTTATATATGCAAGTAAGAATTTCATAGTATTAAAAATACAAATTTTTAGCGAGAGCTCATGATATCACAGTTGCCCTGAGAAGACACCACCGTCCACGGTGGCTTATACAGAGGAGGTTGGATCATGAGTTTAAAAAATAATGGAAAAAAGAAAAAAAAAGAAGCTTCAAAACACACACATTCAACCAGATTTTCAGAGAAGGAAACAAATTATAGAAACAGCCATTTTAAAAAATATATATAATCTAAAAAAAGAATGACACTAGCAGGAGCTGATTTTTTAACAGCAACAATGGAAGCAAACATTTATTATGCAAATTCTTCTCAACTGAAAATAAAGTTAGGTCCTGATAAACCCATCAGAAATTGAAAACGTGTTGAAAATGGCTTCAATACCCCTAATCATGTTAAGCTAACATTATAGCTTAGCAACAGAGCACACTGTGGGGTCAGTTGTCTTACAGTCACGCTTGTGTGACTGACTCGTGTGTGCAGCTCACTGCCAGTGCTCAGAATTACCATGTCAATAGTCTGGAAAAAGGTAAAAAGTCTAAGTACGATCTGTACTAAAATAACATGCCACTTTTACATCATCATAAAGTTAAAAATTAAAACATGACCACATTGATAGCAACATGATGACCCTATATACCTTCAAAATTAACTCAGTACTGAAGATTACATCACGTCCTCCAAAAATATCTTGAAATCATAACACATTGTACTTCAGAATTTAACCTTCTCTAGAAATGGGGTTGATAGATATTTATTTAAAGATAAGGTCGTTTTAGAGTACCATGAACACTTAAGCTAATATAGCTAGTGTCCTTTAGAGAAGGCATGAAGAGAGAATGGCACATGGCTGTGGAGGTAGAGATTAGAGCGCTGAATCTGTAAAGCAAGAAATACTAAGAACTTCTGATAAACCACCAGAAGCTAGGAAGAAATAGGACATTTTCTCCTCTATAGATTTTAGAGGGAGCAATGGCCTGTCAACATAATGATCTCAGATTTGTAGATTAAAGAAAAACTGTGAAACAATGAATTATGTTGTTTTCAGGCACCTAGCCTGTGATACTGTGCTGTAGGAATCCCGGGAAACTAATAATCCCAGCTAACATTCAATTTAAGAATTTCTGGACAAACATTCAAATATTTAATGACAAAATTCATCTAAAAACAAGACAAAAATATTTATAAAGAAATGTAAGAGAAGTAGCAAGCTGGGTGAGCCAAAAATATGGTAACTTCTATGTCTCTAAGCAATACTGACTAAAATAACATTGCCTACTTTCAAAAAGTAAGGAGAAGTATAGAAATTAAAAAGTTGGACTGTAGTTATACAAAAGCCATTGAGTGTGTGTTTTCATTAAATGATATTTCTGAAATATATATTGTTTTGTATAAGCATTAAAAATTGTAACTTGAGAATTGATTTAGTTGAGATATTCTAGAAAAAAGTGAAGTCCAAAAATAACAGAACAAGAAAAAAAAAAGAGAGAGAGTGAGATGCTAATGAGGGAAAAATCAATCAATCCCAAAGAAAATAAAACAGGAAAATATATGAAGCAATCTTTACAGCTATAGAATATTCTAAATGAAATATAATTCTTTGATTAACTTTGATGAGTTTAAAATGGATGTTGTATCTCTCAAGCATTTCTTAGGAAACAAATGCAAAGCATAAAAACCAACAATGGAGATAAAATACAATCATAATAAATATTCAATAAAATATAAGGAAAAAACAAGGAAAGCAGGAACACCATATTGATGAGTGAACTAGAAAGGAAATAGCAAGTTGATAATTTTGAACCTAAGGACATTGGTAAATTGCATTAATCTTAAATGGCCTGAGTATTGTTATTTAAAGACACAGATTATAAAGCTTGAAAAAAATTCCATGCATGGTGGTATGCTGTTTATAATATATACATTTTAATTATATAAACAAAGATAAGTTAAATAAAAAAATGAAAAATATATATACTCCTCAACTCTAATTACATGAAAAATGAAGTGACTATATTAGTAGCATGCAGAGTAAAGTTCAAGAAAAAGACTGGTACCAGAGTTATAAAGATTTGTTTTGATGATAAATGAATCTGTGTGCTATAAACACAACTTTTAAATAACTGATGAAATAATTTATGTAAATGAAAGAAATGTGAACAATTATATTAGGATATTTCAACACTCATTTAATTAGCAAGGATAAAAATAGACGACTAATATTAAAAAACCAACTGAATGTAATTGAAATATATAGAATACCAATAATCTATCATCAATTTCAGAATGTATATTTTTTCTAACTGTACATGGAATATTCACCAAATTAGTCTGTATGGTAGGCTATAAATTGTTTCAGTAAACATATAGGATTTATTCTACCTAGGTTGAGTGTAGAAACTATATACTAGTCTCTAAAACAGTATTAAGACAAGAATGCCTCCTTTACTTCTTTTATTGACTTCTCCCATTGACTATTGGACATATTAGCCTGTGTATTAACATAAGAAAAATGAATAAACTTTATAAATATTTGGAATAGAAAAACAACATTTATTTGGACCATATTTGAAGATCACTTGATCTTGTGCATGCAAAATGCTAGAAATTAAAAAATACCACTAGAACCAATAATTTAACAAATTCACAGAATTCAAGACCAATATATAGAAAATTCTTCTGTAACATAGATGAAGAATTGGGAATATATATTTAAAAATGAAATAATAACAAAAATATGAAAGCATTACAGATAAATATACTAAGATATATAAAAACACATACACCTAAGTTATTAAGGAATCAGTGTTTATATATTGGAAAAATAAACATTGTTGAAATGCAAATTTCTTAAAATTACTCTATTCATTCAATGCTAATGCACTCAAAATCCCAATGGACATTATGTGTGTTGGGGGGATGTGCACAGATAAATTTAAAAGCTGATTCTAAAAGCAAAGAATGAAGGCAATTTCAAAAATGAAAACATTTAGAGATCTTATGGTTAAGTCAAAACTAAAAAGCTAAGATAATCAATACAGTGTAATACTGACAATGAATACTGATCGAGGAAACATAATCTCTTGCAGGATCAGTGGGTTTCTGAAAATGATGCCCAAGTAATTCACTAGGAAAAACATCCTTCTTTCAAAATCAATGCTGGAGAATCTGAACATTCAAATTGAAAAAGTAAGACTCCATTTCTTCTTCAGCCAAACACAAAGAGTAACATAAAATTCAGAGAACTAAAATTCTGGTAGAAAATACTGGAAAAGTATCTTTGCAGTATGGGGATAAGCAAATATTTATTTTGTAGTTAAAATCATTAATTAATTACCATGCTCTCCAAAACAAGTAATTAAAGTATCATGCTCTCCAAAACAAGTGTTACAGTGATTAGAAGAGTCAGTACCTGGGGAAAATATACAATGCATAACTATCTCAAAAGTTTTATATTCAGAAAAAAAAAGTTTTATATTCATGATGTATAAAGAAAATAATTCTATTATTTAAAGGGCTAAGGATAAAAAATAGCACTTCACACAAAAGAGAAAAATAATTAGTCAATAAACCCATAGAAATATGCCTCACATAACTGGGCATCGTGAAATTACAAACTGAAAAACCATTATATATTCAAAAGAATGCCAAATATAAACCAGCAAATAAAACAAACCAGATGTGACATCCTGACCATAATGATGATGATATAGAGCAACTGAAAATTTTATACATTTTGGTGAAATCAATGGACAAATCAGAAGCTCATCTATTTGGGGGGAATGTTTGCCGATTTCCTATAAACTTACATATATGCATTTCTTAGGAATGATCTATTTCATTTATTTTATGAGTCTAAAATAAATGAAAATGTGCCCACATACACACACAAAAAGGTATAACTGAAAATGCAAAGAAGCTTTATTCAAAACATTGGAAAACTGAGCACAAATTAACATTCATCATGAGATAAGTAGATAAACACTGGCTAACAGATGATGCAATACAAAGGAATCCATCGCAGGTCAGGAAAGAGCTGCTGTGCAAAGGACACAACATGGAGGGAAAGTCTCAAGACTATCAAGTGAAATAAGTCAGACAGTAAAGAGAATATGTTGTAGATATATACACCATTCTAGAAGCAAAAAATAGTAGCAAGAAAGAAAACACATCAGTGGTTACCTAAGACTGATTTGGAGAAGAAGATTAATTCATCTAGGACACAAAAGAACTTTTCAGGCTGATAGAAAGCTTCTCTTGTACTAGTGCCTGAAATAGGTCCAAAATGCTTACTATGTATTACTAAGGTTGACTTTAAAAATTAAGTATATACCGTCATAAGAAAATCTTTACAAACAGATGACTAAGTATTGTACCATCTGCCCTATCAGCTTTCCCCCATCCTAGGTTTTTATCAATTTCATTAAGATAAAAAGCAATGATTCACATGTGTATTAGGACAAAAGAGATGCTGATTTGCATTTTCCATCCACTCTCCAACCAATTTATGGATGTTTTCTCATCAGAGAAATCACGACTTTTGTACTTCTATAATGATTTTTAAATAAATTTTAAAATCATTTTCACAACTCTGTCAATGGTATCAGAATTATAATTTGATTTTTTTTTCTAATTCCAGAAACCCATATATAACCTGCTCAAACTATCAGTATCTTATAGAAGATGCTAAACAGTATCTTATAGAAGATGCAGATATTTGTTGAATTGATTTAAATTTTAATAATCATATTCTAAAATGGCTGAAACCAATCATTTATTGTTTCTAAGTATTTCCATAAAAATATGATATACAGTGTGTTAATTTTCCTATTACGATGCAAAGAAGAAAAAGACATGTTCAAATCATAATGTAACTAATATTTCCAAGAAATTTCTAAAATAATTCAGGAAACTGAAAAGAAGAATTTTCATAATTTGAATATTTTCTATGTGACATGAATTAAACATTTGTTTCTGCAATTTTCTATGCTTCTAATTTATTTACTAAAATAGTATCAACTTATTGAAGGGACTATCAATGAATTGTTTGTTTCATTAAGGTCAAGCAAAATACTAGAATACAGAATAGTCCCACAACCATCCTAATATTTATATATAGAGCCAGAGCTATTTTTCAGAAATACATGTGAGGAAAAGTAAAAGTAAAATCTTTTAGATCATTGTATATATTAAGGATTTAATTGCAGATCGAAGGAAATAGTGTTTGGTTTTACTCAGATCAAATACTACTTCTAAAGCTAAAAATAGCAGAACTAGTGGTTTAAGCACAGAATCTCTGTAACTTACTCAACTCAGTCAGGCACCATCAAGCATAGCTTTCATAAATCGCCTATACAAAATCTGTTCACCCAGAATCAGACTTCTAATCACACCAGATGCTAAGTATCCTCAATTTTTTCAGTGATATATAAATAATGAAAAGTATCTATGATGGTAAGACATTCCTTCTACAAATATTTAGAATTCTAATCTTAATTTCTACAAATTGATTTACTGTAGTTCACTTCAGGAAAAAAAATAAAAAAATTCAAGCTCACTGCGAATGTTCAAACCTGAGATTTCTCAGATGAGTCCGTGTTACCAGCAAGGCTCACCCAGGAAGGCCCGCTGAGCATCAAGCGTACTTTCCCCTCCGTGTGGTCAGTGAATCAACAAGTGTTAGGGGAGTTCAGGGTGAAATGCCAGGTGCTATTTCAACAGTCCTTCTTTCTCAATGCTCAGGGTGGGGTCACTCTGCTAGATCCTGATAAGGTTACTGGAACTCAGTTCCTGGGGTGGTCAAGTTAACATCCTCTCCCCGCCACTCTCTGAGTGTAGAAGGTAATCACTGTGACCTGGTTCCCTTTTTTGGGCAAAAGGCTACTCGACCGCAAGCTGCTTATTAAACTCTGTCTGGAAAATATTATTCACTGAAATCATGTCTCAATAGCACCAAGTTAATTTTGTAATTAACCAAACCATCTGTCATTGCAAGGCTTTCTTAAGGCAATGTAAATGAAAGAACTTCTACTGGTAGGACCTTGCATGTAAGTGGTGCCTGGAATGAGTGACTGTGAGAGAGAACTAGTAAGAATTTCAAACAATGGCCAACTTAATTCTGTTTTTGATAACTTACTTACTCAGAAGAATCTACCTTCCTAAAGTGAATTTCCTGAATCTTTTGATAAACACAGTATTGCCCTTTCTTCAAAATGTTGAGCTGTCTAGCAAGGGGCTGTCCTTCTGTATTTTCATTGTGAATAATAGAAATGTCTTGCAAATTTAAGAGCAATTTCTAAATAACCAACAAGGAGTATTAATAGATTATGAAATTTATTCTTCCTTTTAGATTCAAGGTTTTCTGTTCCGATGTAATAAGCATCAATAGATATTTAAAACAAATAGAAATACAGAGATCAAGGCAGCAGGTACCTAGAAGCAACAAAATACTACTGGTTGGACATGTGTTGAATTAGGTCAAACTTGGTTTGGATCTTTGTTGACCATCGTGTCATATATTTAGATCTTGCACCATATAAAGAGCTCTGAAACAGTAGTCTAAACTAGATCTCTCCTCTCCTCCTCTTCCCTCTCTCTCTCCTCTCATTTCCTCCACTCCCCTCTCCTTGCTTCTCTTCTGCCCTCTACCTCCTTGTCCTCCCCTTTCCCTCCCTTTCCCCCTCCTTTTCCTTCTATTCTGTTTATTTTGAGACATGTTCTTGCCATATTGCAGAAGATGGCCTCTAACTCCTGGGTTCCAATGATTATTTGGCCTCAGCATTCCTGGTAGCCAGCATTCCAAGCACACACTACCGCATTGGCTAGTATCTTGAAGACAATTTTCAACTCCAATGGGTTTGTTTTCAGAAACACATTGAAAAAGCATCAGAAAATGTGTAGAATCATTAAATTATAGGACTGCATCTTCATCTTTATATTTATCAAATAGGGTAAATATGCAATGCCCACATCTTAAAGGAGGAGAGGTTCATTTTTGCTCATGGTTACCCTCCATGGTCAGCTGCCTCCAAGGTAGAAAGGACATGTTGGAAACACCTGCCAAGGAGAAAATGCGCTTATCTCAAAGTGGCCAAAGAGTAGAGGGAGATGCGAGGAACCAGGGAGGAAAATATACACTTCCAGGTCACACCCTTGGTGCCCCATGACTTCTGACAAATGCCCATCTCCCACCAGGGCACTAGGCTGCTGAACTCCTCCAGTGGGCGAGCATAGCACCCCCATGATCCAAGCACCTTTCTGAAGACCCACCTCTTGCACATGAGAACTCTGGGAGTCATTCTTGATGCAAATCATAATAGCAGTCAAGTGTAAGAACTGGTTTTAGGTTAACTATACATTATAGACTTAACGTTGAAATGTCACTTGCATAGATCCTTTACTCCAGTGATGAGGATGGACAGGAAAAGCAGCCCTTAGTTCCCGAGAACATTGCTTTGTATGTATTGGCTGTTTTCTGCTGAGATCAGTCCAGCCCTGCCACCTGCACTCTGGAAGATTGGTCCCAAGTGGGTGATGATGTCATTATGCCAACACCTTCACATCTCAGTGCTGTTCCACTGAGTCAGCCAAACTTGGCCCCGTGTTGCTTTGGTTTCTGTGCTCCCAGCTTAAATCCACAGTTTAAAAAAAATGACATTCTTTTAAAAAAGATTAATGCCTTCAGTTCTAATTATCTTAACAACCAGGTACTCTCTGTGAGTCTTGCCTGAAAAATGATGGAAAATTTAAGACTTGAACTCAAATAGTGCTCTACAAGTTTTACCTTTAAAAAGTAATGTGTGTAATAGAAACAAATTAAAGAACAAAATAGAAGACAAATAATGGAGAACAGGGAAATGGATCTTTTGCAAATGGGAAGAGGACTATGAGATGGGGAGAGGGAGGAGGGAGAAAAGGGGAATGGGAAATGAAAAGAATTAAGATGTGTTATGCATACATATTAACACCTCATGATGAAATCATTAAAAACTGCTAACTGGTACTACTAAAAGAAAAAAAGAAAACAACAAAATTTAAAGTTACATATCACAATAGAGTAGGGTGAAAACCCACAGACTGGGAAAAAATTTTTGCTAGCTATCCATCAGACAAAGGTCTAACATCTAGGATATACAAAGAACTCAAAAAAATTAAACCTCCCAAATTTAAAGACCCAATCCAAAAATGGGCAACTGAAATGAATAAACATTTCTCACATGAAGAAATAAAAATGGCAAATAAATATATGAAAAAGTGTTCAACATCACTAGTCATTCGAGAGATGCAAATCAAAACAACGTTAAGATTCCACCTCACTCCAGAAAGAACCTCGTATATGGAAAAATCAACCAATAACAAATGCTGGCGGGGCTGTGGGGAAAAAGGAACGCTCCTCCACTGTTGGTGGGAATGTAGACTGGTCCAGCCACTGTGGAAATCAATATGGAGATTCCTCAAAAAACTACAACTGGAGGTTCCATTTGACCCAGCTATTCCTCTACTGGAGATCTTCCCAGAAGAATTAAAATTGTCATATCACAAGGACGTATGCACCACCATGTTCATAGCAACACAATTTGTAATAGCTAAGTCTTGGAAACAACCTAAATGTCCAACAACCAACGAATGGCTAAAGAAAATGTGGTTTTTCTACACAATGGAGTACTACACTGCCATAAAGAAGGATAAACTAGAGTCATTCATATATAAATGGATGTTTCTTGAGAACATACTCTTAAGTGAAATAAATCGGACACTCATGAGCACACATCGAATTGTTTCTCTGATATGAGAAACCATAACTGTAAATAAGGACAAAGAGATATAATAGATATTATATAAAAGGAGGATGGTGCACAGGGGAGAGGAATACTAGAAAGAAAGAAGGGGAAAAGCAGAAAGGCAACAGGGGAAAGAGAGGGGAAAGGGAAAA